>JAVQJS010030438.1:0-14308 GCA_036024795.1 Galaxias rostratus
ATGTATGTAAGCTTCTAATAGATATCACAGTGCTTGTAAATATGAGTTATATGACTTGTTTTATTTCATGGAGATGACCAACAACATGGACCATAGTGACACACTATAAAGACAGGTTATGATCTAAACATTCTGAGAACGTGAGCAACTTTGTCGCTACTGTCAAAAAATATGCAGTAAAGCGTTTTACAGAAATGTTCAGATTTGAATGAGTCTCCCTGACGTTTAATGCTGAGAAATTTAAGAGCAAGCATATAGTGCCCTCTTGTGATAGAAATAAGACATTACCGTGCAGTGAGAATGAACTGTATAGTGATGATGTCAGTAATGATGACAATGATGATAATGATGATGATGATGATGATGGTAGTGGTGGTGGTGGTTTCATAATTGAAATAAATGAGAAGTAGATACACTGTAAAGTTATCCACATTTTAGCTCCCACCAATGGCTAGCCCATGAGCAACCCGCACCTTAATTAATGTAATCTTTAATTTAGGTATAATATTTGTTGTTTTGCTATTTCCAGATGATATCTCAAACATCACCTTTAAGAAAATATTTGTAGTGGTATCTGAGAGAATGAAAGGGGAAAGAGATTCACTATTTATGTCTTAAAACAATATAACTTCTATAACCTTGGGCTGGCTGTGGCAAGTCACCATGAATTACAGCAGGCAGCAGTCGAGCAGACCCCGTTCCCAGTCAGCAGTTTAAAGTAATCAACCTGTCACCTAACCTCGGTTTCCTGAGAATCATGAGTTTCATCCTCGAATGGGAGAGGGCCTGATCCGCAGAGTGAGGGATGGAGGCAATGCCCTCACATATTTGCTAATGTTGCCCACAGAGACCCGATGATGAATGATTCATGAGGAAATTTGGATTGCATGGTTGATGACAATTAAGATATTAGAGAAAAGAAAATAACCGGCCACATCCTCAGAGGCCTCGTTATGCCCTAATGTCCATTTCCCTTCAAACGCTATTTATGCTCTCCGGGGAGAACAATGTTTTCCCCTCTAAGTGGAGGATTCAGTCATTCTAAATGTGTGTGCTTCAAAAGTAAACCTTCTGATCGCAGATTTTTCACTTTATGTAAAAAGGAGGTAACACTTTTTGGCAATAAATAACTGTCAAATCCAAATACACTTAAGAAATAATGTATGCGGGACACAAAGAGCAAAATGTTTTTATCTTTATGTTCAATACAAAACATGTTATCAAATACATTGACGATAGTCCGGTCACCTTAAACAAACCATACATTTATACTCTTTTGCCTCACAACAAGCAATTTCAGCATTGTGAGATATCACTCAATCGAACCATAATGAAGATCTGCCTCTCAGGAAATTGCTTTCTTTCTCTGGGCCTGTCATGAGAGCGGCAGTGCTGTGACTCAGCTAGAACGTGAAACCACTCAGGCACAGAGGAGAACAGCCATCTCTATGGCAACCCTCACCAAAACAGATAGGGTTGTTAGTTTTTCTCAGCTTTCGATACCGTTTTTCTCCACGCACTCACCAGCGTATGGGCTTCCAGAGAAATCTTACATTCAATTTTTGTCTCTAGAAATTTAACCTTCACCATTTGGTTATGAAAACCTACAACAAATATATTAAAGTACATATCACTGCTTCAAAGAACAAGACATTTAATTTACGATATTATGAACTTAATGTTAATCCTACCATCAATGATTGGATTTGAGAAAGTACTCAATCATTTTTGGGTTATTTTTGCGTGTCAGGGGCACCACAAATGGTTACAGACGTTTTTGTGCTAGCATGAGGTGTATCCAGACGACTACAGTGCGACAGCGAAGATGACTAATGGTGGAGCAGGCAATGGGTCTGATGGAACAAACAAACCCCTCAGCTCACCCACAAAACACGGGAATGCATCCCAGTGTTACTGGCTCAAAAAGAAAACAGGATTTCATGAGGAGAGGCATAGTCATTATTTATGCACAATATCAATGGTGAACATCGTGAATATACACCCGCAACACACCTTTTATGGAGCATCGTAAAAAGAATAGGAATTCAGCCACCTTGGCTTTTAGCAGTCAAACATATTCAAAGACCCAATTAGCTCTCCTAGCGACACACCTTCCACCACAGCTAACAGTATAATCTATATTTACAAGCCATTACATTCGGCTTGTAACATTTGCAATTCAAACGCTGTCCCATGGTTTGGCATGCCGTGTATTATTCAGTGGCAGAAGAGTAAAAGGCATTCTAGGGGCTGATACAGCCTTGCAAGTAAGAGTTATTGGTGGGCTGTGGCCTGACCACAGACAGCAATAATAGGTCACACTTCAAGCCTCAAGGACATTCCCTTTGTCACTTGTCGTCCTTAATGAGTAACACTTCGAGTCTCTTTCTCTCTTTCTCACATAGAAGCCAGCTCCAGAGTTAGCCTCTCCTTCTCCTGCTGCAACTCGACAATGCTCTGCTTGTTCTGCTCAAGTCGATCTTCCAGCCACTGCAGTAGAGGGCCGCTCACCGCAGACATCTGACTGCACAGGTTCTTGGTGAACACTAGATGGGAAAAACAGAGAGGTTCAGGCTATAAGCCTCACTAAAAGCCTACAGTAAGGAAGATTGGTCTGCCTTAGTATTGGTGTAAAAGTGCACTCCAGAGACATGTATCGAATGTATGTAACAATTTTTTTTTTTGGGGGGGAATAGTTGTCAGATATTGTAATGGAAACACAAAAATGTAGATACCTGAGCCATTGTGTATTTTGGTAATTGGATCCAGATGGGTCAAGCTATGTCAAGATTAAAAAAAAAGAAGAATAACCGTCAGTCAAAAACAAAATCCAGAACATAGTCTTCCTACAACCAATGATTGTATGTGCAAGAAATTGTCATGTTCAACTACAGAAAAAATTATCTGATTATTTGAGTTTTTATTACGTTGCATCTACAATGCAACAGAGCCCTTTCTAACCATCAGGTGGCCCTGTTGCTTCAGGCATTTTGTTTGGTCTGCTTGCTTGAGATTCTATGTATGGTGGACAAATAGTACTGATTGTGCTTCATATAATGAGACAAATAGTAAACAACCTAAAAGGTTCAGTTATCATACCAGAGTTTTAAATGCACAAATAAAACACAAACAATACACCAATAACTTAATTAACAAAAAAAATGATTTCAAATACTGATTGATTACGTGAGGGGTGGGGTTTGTGGGTGGATCTTGACAGAGTATTTTAATCTTTAATTTTAATCTTTTAATCTTCCAAATCATAACCTACATGTTTTGCAGTACAACAATAGTACCTCATTCAATCGAGTGCAGCAGCTTACCTATGGATCTTTCTATAGGTGTCTTGTTCTTCCTGGCAAAGGATTCGTGGGAGTTCTACAGCTGATTCTAGGCACACTTTCCCAATGGCTTCTTGTGGAATAACATGAATTGGAATTTCGATCCTCTCATACCTGTAGTAACAGCCCATAGAGTTTATTTGATACAGATATTCTCAATAAAAGGTTTTCTGAATCAGTAATGACTGGTGTTGAAGTAGAAGCATATGAAAATGTCTGACATTATCCAAAAGCAAAATGTTCAATACTAGTATAGTCATTGTTTTTAATAGTAAGAGTTTATGCTTAAAACATACTCTGAGCCTTTCTGAGCCTGTGCGGACTGGAAGCAGGTGTATAGTATGCGCCCAGTCTGGAGTAAAAGTTACAGACAAAATATTGATTTGAATTTAAAGACACCAGTGGAGGGGTGGTTTACAACTAATTCATTGTTACATAATAAACTATAGTTTGTAAAAATCATTTTATGATATCATCTGTATGCCATGATTTGGTTAAACCGTACTTTAGTGTTCTTATCTTCAATGAAGCATGAAAATATAAGTCCCACAAAGCCCTGGTCCATCATTTGGTACATCGCTTGTGTCCTCACATCTGTGAGAGAAAAATATTATAGTGACTTTCAAATGACATCATTTAAGATTTAATACAAGTAGTATGTGTCCAACACCACATGTACTTTACTAATGCTTACCTACATGAGATGGCCAGACTGTTATGTGAGGGTGTGAATGGTACCAACCGACAACTCGCATAGGCCTCCCTGTCATTTCAGCTAACCTGTGGCTTTAATTTAGGAAAACAAGGATGGGTGGAAAGGGCGCTGTAACTGGCATGTAAAAAGAGAAATGTTATTTGCACCCCATATAAAACAATAATAATAATAATTAACAGTAATAATAGAAATAATAATCATCATCATAAACATAATAATAATAATCAATTGCGATGAGAAGATATCTCTTCCAGGGCTAAATTATTACCATATTTATTTTTAAGCATCATGCCTCATTATGACCCTGTTAAAGGATATCTCAGCCTCAGTTGATGCTGCCGAGAGCTGCTCAGGTGATATTTCCACACGATCCTTCCTCTTGTCAGACCGCCGAAGAATAATCACAGAGTGAATGTGTACAATTCGATTTGTATCCACCTGTACGAAAAATATAACATCGCTATGCAATAAACGAATACAATATGGTAAACTATTTATGAAAGACAAAAAAAAAACTAGCTAACATTAGCCGGCTAGGAATACTAGCTTCTCGTTCAAGCTAACTGTTGTGGTGCCTCTGTTTACGTTACCTCTCCTATACACAGTCCCATTACTTCCTCTTTCTCTGTGCTTAAGGCATGATTCATGCACACCAAAAAGGCATCTGATTCCAGGTGAACAGCACTAACGGCCATCTTAATATATAATTATAAAATCCCCTAGAACTTTTGAACACAAATTTAGGTTGACTTCGTGCTTTACTTCCGCGTAAGAAGTGGGTTACATTACAACATTCCGTGTAGCAACTCAGAGGTCGCATTCAAAAAACAAGGTAATGTTACTCTCGTTATCTTACTTCTTTGCAATACCACTTTACTTCTTTTATATTTACGTAGACGTCTGCATATTTGTTGAAAATATATTTAAATATAAAGAATGATTACTGTCTTTCGTGCTTGTTTCACAGACATGTCACAGAAAGATCCATGTCAAAGTCAGGCCTGCGCAATCCAGAAGTGTTTACAAGGTAGGCTTGTGGTTTTACAAGTTTGTTATACAAATAGCGGAACAGGTTCAGTACTTGGGTGTGGCTATGAATGAATTTTAGTGTTAGTGTCAATTCTTGTCATGGAACACAAAATTAATTAGCGCTATGGCTGTAATGTTACCACTACTTGAGGTTGCTCCCTTTAAGTCAAAGGATTTGACTTGACGCTTCACGTCAAGATAAATTGTGCGGCGAATGCTGTGCGGTCAAGTTGTCATATGATTACGGCAAAACGTTTTTAACCTACATGTTTGACTTTTAAAATTGTATTTATCTTGCAGCTAACAAATACATAGAGAGTAGATGTAAAGATGTGATTCGGGAGATGCTTCGATGCTGTGAAACACATGGTGGAAACTCCATCTGCTGCTCAGGGTTTAAATATCAAGTCAGCACGTCTACAGAGAAGGAACAACCACACATAGATGGTTCTTGATATTGCTAAAACAAAAATCAATTGTGCTACAGAATTTTGTGTTAAACTATAGGCCAATGTAAATTGATGAAATAAGACGGCTACAGTGTTAATAAATATTATCAGAAATTATTTCGTGATTCATTAAACACAGTCAACCCATTGCGACCAGTAAAAATAAATGAAGGCTTTATTGGCTAGGGCAGGGTTGCATGCGGAACCAAAAATGATTGAGATAATTACATAATATTGAGGCATCATTCATCATATTGTTAAAGATGGCCATTATGGAGATGAATTTCCTTATTAATGCCTTAATTTGGCTTGAGTAAAAAAAAAATTAAATTTCCATCCTTATATTAGTGTGCAATGGCCCTTTTCAAGACAGTAGCCACCAGTAACAGCTGAGGAGTGCATAATCGATAATAAATAGTGGAGAATGTTTCGTAAACACAAACAATGCACATTAACTAATAGTCAAATATCCTGGGAGAGCCTTAAAGACAAGGTAAATTAATTGTTTCCATGAGAAGAATGCTTTCAATATGAGTCTTTGAAACAGTTAATTCACTTCCTACTCAATACAAAAATACATAGCTGCAGCAAAACCAAGAGCTCCAGTTCCATCTATAACTTCATGAATTTATCTGTTGAATTTGAGAACAATCTTTGCTTAACTTCATACCAAAATAATTCATTGCAAAAATAGATACAAAATTAAGTAGGGCCTACATAGATTTAGGCTGCCATATGTGCATAGGCCATGCAAAAAAAACATCAACAAACCTCAAACATATAATATCCTTTGGTTATGGTTGGATTCTCAAATAAATACATTAATATGAGACTAAGCCACCACACCAGTTCTATATAGCTTGATGTGTGATTTAGAAATATTCTGTTTGAGCTTTACGCCTACATAGATGTAAGCGGCACACAATCATATTGCATGCAGACAAATATGACGACTATGATGCAAGACCAAGCAAAAATCCCCCAGCAAAACCTCCAGTAAGAACAATGTTCTTTTTCACAAATGTATGCACCTGGGGAATCAAAAACAAAACTATGTTTATGTTTTCTATCTGAAACAGACGTTCTATATAATAAATAGGGATATTAAAGATAAATATTTTTTAACTATAATATTTCATTTCATTTAAAGTATGAACCTCACCTCATCAACTTTAGTTCGAACTTCCTTTGTTGGCTTGTCGGTGTTGAGCTTCAGTTGCTTCTTGGCTTTGTTAACATCATGCTCCACTCGTTTCCAGTCCACTTTTATGTACCCTGTGTGATTAGCAATCTAGAACAAATGTAATAACAATTAGTAAGTTAGTGAGACGATACTAATCAAATATTGCTCAATAATCCATTATTTGGCTGTTTTGGGGTATATTAGCTTGTTTATTTACCAACAATTTCCCCGTATCCCTAAAGATCACGGAAATGCCCAATGTTACCTGTAGCAAAAAGAATCCCCCTCCTACAGCCGAGGCTGCTAATTTTCCAACTTTCTGGAACAAAAAACCTGCACACCTGAAAGAAAAAAAAAGCTATCAACGACTTGTCCCTGGTTATTGTAAATTATCTCTGTAAAGTTTGTTGGGAGGACTAAAAAACCTGAATATAAAAGAAACTACACGTTTTACACTATTTGGGATCAGCGCTTTGAATCCCATACCATAGGAGGGTCACATCAACAGCTGTCCCATTTCACAAACATTTCTGAACATTTAGATCTTGTTGATTTGACTTACCATCCAGTGACTCCACCAATGGCAAGTTGTGTTGCAACGGAATACTTCTCAGCAATTGGTCCAGAATTGTTTTTCCCGAAGACTCTGTTCCACCACCTTTGTTTTTTGGCATACTCTGCCAGGTCCATCACGTCAAATGTTTCATCTGCAATAATTCAAAATAAAACCAAAAATATCATATTGTCATCCGGTTCTTACAAGGTAGGCTACTACAGACTTAATTTGTAGAATTAAAGACAACAATGAATGTATTGTGTCTACATCCTTCTCTTAATTTACAGAACAAGTCAGTCATGTACTGCTGAGTCTGAGAGTAAAACTGTTGGGTTATGTTGTACCTTATCTCACCAAGCCTACCAACCTTAAAAGTCTAAAACCGGGCATGCAAGATTGTGTAGTTCACAACGTAGATGGTCATCATCAATATAAAGCAAATATAATGGTTACCGTAAGTGATGTACTATTGGTAGTCCTAAACCAATTGCTACAGAGATGCATTTGGTCAATGCTATCGAGAAACATATAGGCGATATAAAATTGGCTAGACGATAGGCCATCGAGATCCAAGTGGTTTGTTTTGCAATTTACAATACAAAATCAAATTTTGCAGCTTTAAATGTTGCTTATGTAGTGGGTTTACGACACAACAGCGCCACCGATTGATCTAACGTGCGCTAAATATTGCGCATATTAATTAATACATAATGAATGTGTATTCGCTTAATTGCCCACAATGAAGCGTGGTTGTATTGTATAGCAACAGCGACCTTTTCTACAAAAACGAAATCTGATACTAACCTCAGCAAATGTAAAAGTATAGCACTCTACAATATTACATTACTATAGCAATATATGGTGCGCTTATTTCAGTAAAGCAAAACCAAATCTGTGGTTGTTTTATCGAAAGAATAATATTTAGACTTTACATTTGTAACACATTTATGAGATACAAAGATTATTTTCTTAGCCCCGTCTAGATGAGTCCACGGTCAAATGGGATTTAAGTAAACTTGGCAAGCGATGTGGAAAATGGTCAGAGACGATATCCCGGGTATGACTCCTAATTTTCTTTTTGTGCGTGTAGGGTTAGCACTTAGTTAGCATTCTGTTGAAGGGCAGGACTTTTGGTCATTGAAATAAAACACTTGCCATAATTGTATACTATTCAGTTGTGTATTGTATTACCTAGATGATTGATATAAAAAGTTATCATTAATAGAGTGTGTACAGATATTAAAAATAGACAACGTCTCACCTTTCTTCTCAGCCATATTTAGTCTTCGAAAGTCTGTTTCATTACGGACAGAAATGTACAGCCCACTCGAACGTCACAAGCCAAAATTGTAGTTTGTGTTAGAAATCATTAGAGGGCGGACTTTCTTCTCATACGTTATCAAATTAATGGATTCGATTCTAAGACACTCCATAACCGAAACGGGAAGTCAGGCTAGTAACTAACGTTGTGTGGATATGAAATGCATGCATCTATGAACTGAACAAATCCAGGTATGATATCGTAAAATACATTTTAGGTGTCCACCTATGAACTGAACAAATCTAGGGATGGTATCGTAAGATCCATTCAACTTTTCTGTACCCCGGCAAGTGCCAAACACTAACTATTTCTCAATTTAACGAGTTTCCTTAGACCGACTCTGAGAAATGTGCATAATGTGATGTTCCCTATACCTTGCTCTCTGAGCTCTGTACAGTTTCAGGGATATGCTGTGATACATTGTGAGCGTGAGCTCTATCAAGGACAAAATCAGACAACCCAAAGCGTGTAATGGAGTGCCAAATCGTCTCAAAATGCTTGCAGATGTATTCATTCTGACATTGGTAGATTCTACTTTCCTGCCTAACTTTAACCATCGAAGCTTATTGAAAACTGCATGTGGGATTACTTTTCAATCCAAATGAACAATGGGACTAAAATTGCAGTGAATGAGCTGTATAGTCTAAATGTTCAAGCACATATTGAAATATTCTAATAACCTGAAGATAAATTCTTGACAAGTTTAAACTGTATTAATGCAAATATGTGTCACCATTACCTTATAAAATTCTCTGTGTGTAAACATCTTTGTTGTGGTGAATGATTTAAGTAATTCGCAGTTTATGATGGCATGGCTGACCCAGTAAGCAGATGTAGCTGTATTTTGATCACACAGACTATACACTGAATACTGGGTGAGCTACAGACATCAAATTGTTCGACATGTTCTTTTCCAGATTTAAGTCTTTGATCTCATCTGATACAACAACCTAGCAAATATGTTGAAACTGCAGTCTGTCTGCACACCACCATGAAACCAGCGTCAGTACCATTTTAATGCACCAGCACTGGCTGCTGATCATAGAGTAATTGTTTTTAATCTTCCCCATTAATAGCAAAACTACTATATTACATTGTAGGTATTATGAAGAAAAGCTATGGAAAGCTATTCATTTCGATAACATTGGCTTTCTTGCAACTGCGGTAACATATCATGTATCATAGCATGCATGTGTTTCAGTCCAACATATCATCAACACAAAACATTATTTCACCATGAATACTGTGATTATAAAAAAAATTCATTTTACAATTTAACCGTTGTACCTGAAACTTAAGTGGAGTCTCTCCTGATCCTCTCATGTAGTGCCTCTGTGCGGTATTGCTCCACATCCTTCCTGCTTAAGCAGATTCTTAGCAAATTCTAAGAATTTTAGAATGAAACTTCCTCAGTTGCAGAACAGTCTAACTGTTTGTTGAGGCTTTTAGACAGATTCCGTTGTGGCATTGGTGGTTATTAACACTGTATTTCACAATATAATACTGATACTAACTAATATATATATATATATATATATATATATATGTACGTCTTTGTACATCTACAGTCAATTCGTACATCAGATTAGACCTTTGTAGATCTTCTTCACAAAGACACAATTATGAAGAATGTATATAGTTACTCCTGTTGTTCATATAACAAAATTGTTTCCTTGTTTAGTTTAACTTTTTCAAGGGAGGAGAAGGATGCATACAACATGCATACAGCCTTATTATCACACAACATCATCCTTGGCTACACGGAAAAAACAGCATGGGGATAATTCATGTTCTCAGTTCAATTGTCTGCACAATTCCCCAAAAGCACAGCAATGAAAATGGCAGAGAAACTTTATTCAAGGCTTGTGCTTGTTCCTTTAAAACCATGCAATCTGGTCAGATGACTTTGTCATCTCCCTAGAATGGAAATGCCCTGCCTTTTTTCGCTTGTAAATTCATAATGTCTGTAGTGTCACACATACACATGAATTTATTTCCAGTTTCCCCTCCTGTTCAAGAAAGTTCAATGTAGCTGTCTTAATCAAACTCAATGAAGTGCATTTTACCGAAACGGTGATAGTTTTTTTCCCCCCTATTCTATCGCGGCAAAGATTGTGACATGTCACAAGAGGGCGTATTTGCATCTTGTATAGACAAGTACGCAAGGTTTAGATCATGGGGGGAAAAAATGTGTGCATATAATTTGTTTGCTATTCATCAATTGGCATCAATCTCCATTGTCCGACATCAGTCAACCGAAATGTAACATTCATTTATATAGTGACTTTAAGGGACACCAAATGAGGGCCTATTGCTCCAGATAAAATACAAACATATTTATTAATAAAAGTGTTGTCTTAAGTCGTAGCCTTGCAAACATAATTTTAAAAAAGCTTTATAAAAAATACACACACACACACACACACGCACAAAGGAACCAGCTCCTTTAAAGAAAAAAGGCGTGGCACACCAGTCTTCATGCTGGGAGAAGAAAGCCAGATTCAACTACATTCATGAATCTCAATTTCATTTCCGGTTTATCTTCTTCTAAATACGACAATTTTGTCCTTCAAAGTAAAGTTTCGGTGATAACCACACGCCCACAACATTTCCCTTTGTTCTGAATTCCCTTTTTTGAATTCCCCCACATTAATGGGGAAGTATTTTTACTAATTTAAACGTATCAATGGGGGAAGGTCCCGTACTTACATCGGCTTATAAAATGACAGTTTGTACAGCTACACGTGGCTGGCTACACAGTCTATTTTTTCAGGTCTATTTTTAAGAGCATCGTAATTGTATACCAAACAAGTTTATTGATTTGGTGATGTCCAGAATATACTTCTTCACCATAAACTTCATCAGCAGTGAATACATTAAAGAACTCAGTATTTTTTCTGTAGATTTTCACTTTCATGATGGAAGACCATAGCCTTGGTATAGTAATAAACGTGCACTTGCATTAGTTCTCTTAACTACCCCACTGTAAACTTTATCTTCAAATACACCCAGACTCAACCAACCAAACTAATGGTATAGGTTATGGGTTTTTTAAAAGGATTTATACTGCTTAAAAAGTACTTTTATTGTGTTGTTTAATAAGTGACTGGGATGTATTTCCTTATCGAGGATAGCTTCACTTCGCCACAGTTCAGAAACATTGGGCAGGTGCTCTGACTTGTAAACATCTTCATGACCCTGCTAGGACAGGCACTGTGCAGAAAAGTAAACTGTTGAGTTGTCTTGAGGATTTGGCCAGCTAAGTTAAGCCTGCTGTTTGTTATAGCTGTATGTAAATGTTTTCAAATCAACTGTAAAAGTGGATACATTGCATTGCACGAGCAAGTTAGCGTTAGCTGACACGTTTACGCCACCGAAAACAGCTAGCTAGTTAACGATACCTCCATGTAGTAATTTACTTAGTGTTAGATGAACTACTTTACGCTAGGTTACTTGTGGTTCATTTGTCATTACTGGAAACAGTTACGTTAACTAGCGAACTAGCTAATTCACCAGATCTAATGTTACGGTTACCTGCTCAAAAGACATGCCTATATATCACGCCTGTTTTTGTTTTGGATGGGTTACTTCACTGACGGTGAACGCTTCTGAATAGCTAGCTAACCTAATTACACTTAAAAAGCAACTTTTTCTATTCTTAAAGGTTAAGATGTCTGCAATTACGGTTACTACAGTTGCCTATTATGATTATCCTAACATACATATATAGGCATACATATTCTGGCTAACATTAGCCGGGCAAGTCAGCTAGTTAAGTAGGACTCAGGAGGCGGTAACATAGCAGCAGCAGCAGTGGTTGAAATTTCCACCCCTGCCATAAACGGATCACCACTAAGAAGAAATCCTGCAGTTGATGTTTCGACAAGAAGTCAGTGTACTGTCTTTCATTCCGTCTTCTTGTTCGTACCTTTTCCAATACGAGAAGAGGAATATGTCTAGATACAACATATACAGTCTTCTAGACTGGGTTTATGGCGGCGTGGATCCAAAGTTTGAGGGCAACGGGGGCCCTGAATGTGCAGCATTTCTCGCCCCCCAACAGCGTATCAGCGAAAGTCTTGTTATTGTTCTTATTTCAGTTGTGGAGATCATTTTGGCACTAAGGAAGATCAATGTTTCTAAAGAACATAAAGAAATCGCGAAGGACAAGACAAGGACAAAGGAAGACAGTTTAGGCAAAAATCTGTTGTTGGTGGCTTTATGCATGACTTTTGGAGTAGAAGTTGGGTTCAAGTTTGCGACGAAGACGGTGATATACTTGCTGAATCCATGTCATGTTGTGACCATGGTACAGGTAAGAATTAAACAAATTATTAACTGCATCGTGTCTACTTCATATTATCTGGTGTGTATTTCTGAAGTTTACTTTCCCGTATGCTGTTAGTTACAAAATAGTTTATTTAAATGAAGAAACATTATTACAAGATGCTTTATTGCCGTATTGAATGAATGCTTGAATATGTACTCTGTAAACTGTCCAACTGATGCAAAAAAAAAAAAAGGTTTGTTTAGTCAACCTAAACGTGGGTGTGGGTACCAGTACCATTTCATTTTGAATGCCAACCATTAACTTTGGCGTGCACTGGCAAGGGAAAACTTTAAGCTTGCCAGTTATTGAACTTCAGGGGTTTTCCCATTGCCTTTTTAAATTGTATTGCATGCACTTGCAATTCAATAGATTTCTTTTGGATTTACATTTATTTTAAAACGATTTAAAATATTGTAGCCCGTTAAGGGACTATGAACACTGACGTTGGATGCATGCCAGGATGTACTTTTGTCCTATTCAGCGACTATTTCTTTATGTTAAACATCCCGAGCAGCATCATCTCAGAAACTGCTACTGGTGTTCAGCCCAGAACTTAAGATACTCCATTAGCCTTCCGTTTTTCGCTACCTCTACCAAAGTGATATAGTATCATGCATGTTGTTGGTATGTGATGTGAATTTGCTGTTTTGTGTACCATATCCTACAACTTTCAGTGACGGTATGTGTCCTTACAGCATGATGAGTTTCTGTCAATACTGCCTTGCTGATCCCTCATTTACTCTTATTTGCGCTTTGCTAATATTTACCTGTGAAAAGAGCTTTCTGTGACGTGAGAATGTCAGGTGCCTATCCCCTCTAAGTCTTTGTGGCTTCTGTTTTTGAGTCACAGTGGAGCAGGAAATGTATATCACTCAAGTTATCTGTCCCTTCATGAAAAATAAAGGTTCGGTACTCGATTTCCGAACGTACATTGTCAAGGAAACCAGTTAACCGGAAGAAAGTACTGAATAAATAGTAAATGAATAGGGAAGTGAACTCTGTTTGCAGTGGCAACTGGACCCCATAAGGGGGAATTAACCAACTTCAGTTCTATACCAGTGCCTCGGTCACAGCATTGACTGCAGTAGCCCTAAAAAAAAAACATGTTATTTATGCTGGTGGGAGGAAACCGGAGCACCCGGCAGAAACCCATACAAACTCCACTTAGATAGGATTTGAGCCAGCTAGGGTTCGAACACAGGACTCTCTTGCTGTAAGGCATCAGTGCTACCCACTGAGCCACCGTATTGCCTTGCAGTTTAGTCCAGTGGTTCTCAACCTTTTTGGAGGTACTGAACCCTGCAAGTTTCATAAGCGCATTCACCGAACCCTTCGCACCCTTCACCGAACCCTTCGTGCAGAAAGACCCACACACAGTGTGTGT
>JAVQJS010030448.1:0-30356 GCA_036024795.1 Galaxias rostratus
CCACGCACAAACAGGCACGCACAAAGCACGCACGTACATGCACACACACGCGCGCGCGCGCACACACACACACACACACACACACACACACACACACACACACACACACACACACACACTCACACACACACACATCTCATCCATCTTAGTTGAACAATTACTAAAAATAAAAAGAGCTGCAAAGAGAGCAGACATTGTTGTGTGCTCCTTTGTGTTCTCTTTCTGCCTTCTCTCTAAGTATAGAGATCCCAATCTGAGCACTGTCATATTTAGTTATATCACTTTTCAACCGGCACTCCTTCGATGTTTCCCACTGAATTGTCTCCAAATTGGGAAATCAATCTTGAAACGTATCCCAGTGTCAACAATGCCTTTACATCTGTCTAGCAGGATGCTCTTAATGAACACTAAGAATTCAATGCACCTACAATTTAGAGTCAACCACTAAAGGGGACTTAACGAGAAAGTAAACTATTATACCACAGCTTACCGCACAATTATTCAATTCTATGTTATCCAATTTTAGGCTTTGTGGATTCAAACTATGTTCTGAATGTGAGTCTGTCCATTTATCTCCCTCTAGTTCTTTGAACTCCCTGTTATAACAGAGCCTCCCCTCTTGTTAAGTCAAGTATAGAAAAAGAGCTGAGTGTATGTGAGGGCCATCGGCACTGAAAGAGACTGTTCTTTAGCCTCCCTCTCTTCCAGTTAAACAGTCGCAGCTTACCCTCAGACGACAGTTACCTTGTAATGAACTGGCCAGTCCTCTGAGCAGTCAGAGAGGCCAATAACAATGTCAAGTGCAGGGCGGGGGAAAGAAAAGGCCCCTTTCCATGCTGTCCAGACCCCATCAAAGTGACAGCTCCTGACTGGGGAGGTGGCGGCGGCGACTGCAGATGGTAGCCCGCCGCCAGTGAGGTCTGCCTCCAACTTCAGTAGCTTTCGAGACAACCTTCATTTCCTTGCTGCAGGACCATTCACAGCGGCTATACAGATTGATTCAGTAATAGACATGGGATATTCATTTTTATAAGGGGAATTTTGAAGGATAGTTCCTTTTTTTGCCTTTTCTATGAAGGACTCTACCCTATGCTCTCAGTTGAAATGTCCTTGACGCACATGAAGCTTGCACTTAAAAGTCCGCTAGCTTTCATGCTACAAAGTCAATGAACCCTTTTGAAGACAATTTTTTCTGCAGGGCATGGCAGTCTGATTTTGCCTATTGTGTCCTTGCATATTGATAACTTTCTTCTCCTCTTTTCCAAGAAAGTCGAACCATTAAATCTAGATCCAAGATGATCATTCGGGGACAGTTAAAATGGTCCAGATTTGTGTGATCTTATAGTCTTAGGAGGTCTACACATTGTTTTATATCTTATATTTCTGTCATAGTATGGGGCTGCTTAAACCTCTAAGAACCCCTACAACATTTCCAACAGCAACAATGTCTTTCCTTTAAAGCTCAGTTATAATTGTATTAGAAATTAGTATTTTTAATTTTGGCGTCAAGGTAAAAGTCAAATCCACCAACATGCAGTCAAATAAAAATTACATTAGTAAGGAAAATGAAAAAAAATAAGTTGTATTGGTTGTTTGGTCTTTCTTTATTGTGTCTTGTCATGAATAAGCATTAATCAGAGATGAATACTAAGTGACAGATCTGATGCCAGAACTCAGAGGAATCTGTAGAGTTCACACTTCTTACAGTAAAACTGCAATTACCTCTGCTGGACTTTGAAAACACTGACCTGTTCAAATGTTGAAAGGTCAAAAGGGTTCAAACTAAAAAATTGGTTGTAGCCTGAGCCATACATAAAAAGGGGCAACATCAGATCAGACATACACCCTACAGATACCCACCTGAATGAATGGTTTCCACGTAGCCCAGGTAGCTGTTGCTTTTCCGAAAAACAGTTAATATCTTCTTGTTTTTCTTTTTTTTTTTTTGCTTCATATACTATAACACTTGTAAATAGCAAACTACACTAATGTTATGTGTTAGTAAAAAGAGGTAGGAGAAATAAATTTCATAGAAGTGAAATGAGTCCAACTTATCGGGAGATCTTTGTCATGATGATCACAGTTCATCACTGAATTCAACACCTGATTCAGCTTTGAATTGATCTTTTCTTTAAACGATATAATGGGGCATTTAAATGGGCCAGTCAATTGTGGAATGTGACTGCTTGAACATTGGAAAACTTAAACCTGTCAATGTGGCTAGCACTCATAGAACTGTATCTCTTTTCTTCTTTGACAGTAAAACCAACCCTCATAGATGTTGATATATATGTGAACAGCATAGGACCTGTTTCCTCTATAAATATGGTAAGTAAACTGAACTCACCAACATACACATGCATGCCTCCATACTCAGCCACACGCACAAACAGGCACCCAACATACTTACAGAAAACATACATACAGAAAAAATAACTGCGTTCAAGTGTGTGAACCTCTGTATGGCAATGCCAACAACTATAGTACTGTACTTTGAAAGGAGGTGTGGATGTTCCACCTTCCAGTGCAGCTCACTGGCAGATCCATACCTTAACAGCATAACAGGGAATGAGGATGATTTCTGGTTGAGGAGAGAAAAGAGAAAGAGGGATCAGTGTGGGAGGAGAGGGAGCTTAGGGTGGATACAGAGAGAGTGGATCGAGGAATGAGGCAAGGAGTTCAAAGAGAGAGTACAATATGTGGAAATGGAGGCACGATACAAGTTGGAGGCAGAGTTTATAGGTGCCTAAATAAAGGGTGGGGAGATTTCGGGGGGTGCTTGGAGCTGAGAGGACAGCTTACTCTTGAATGGGCATGTAAGAGAAGGCTGGTGCCGGTAGTAGAGAGGCTAGGTAGAAAAGGTTTGATGTTGCGATTAAGATGACAGCTGGATGGGAGTGAAAAGGAGAGAGGGTGGAGGCACAAGGTTCAAAGAGGGAATTAAGTTTAAAGGAGGAGTAGCACACTGAACCTAGCAGCATGAAAATGTTTCCCTTGCTTAATGGTGGACAAAGGTCATTTCGAGTAGTTCCACAAGATGAGCTTAGATTTTCCTTTTAACATGTACATTATATAATGACTTAAATGAACCATATACTGTAAACATATATCTGGTTCCATAGACTTTATGTATTTGTTAGCCACTAAGGAAAGCTTTATTGTTTTTTAAGAAGAAACGTTCAATCAAAATCTGACATTTTAGACCATACCATATACTGCATAATTCATTGGAACTTGCTGTTGATAACGTTTTATGTGTAGAGAAAGGCACTTCTAAGTGAGAATCATTTAAAAGCAGTTCTATCAAAAAATAAGTACTGTCAGACTTTGCCTCTCTATCTTACCATCTTCTAACAACTCATTCATTATCAGAGACAATTTATTAAAAAAGATTTGCCAAATGTCAGGCATACGATGAGATGTGCAGTTTTAGAGGTTGATAATAGCGTTGTCACACTAGTTAGTCTGATAAGTCACAGTCAGAAGAAGTCCACATTAAGTCATCTTTGACTATTCCTCTTTTCCAATGTAGTATATTCGAATGTTTTTATTTTAAAGCACTTTTGACTAAATAAAATAAATAAATAAATAAGCGATCAAGACCTAAATGAATTCATTATGCTTTGCAGAGCATTGGGCAAGTTACCATTTTACCTTGCTTCCATTTTAAAAAACAAATGAATTAGTCATAGGACAATCTCACAGGATCAACCTTGAGAACCCCAAAGTGATAACGGTTTTTTATTTTATTTTCTGTTGAAGAATTTATACTTTGATGGTAGCACTTTGGAGCTAAAGAGTGTTTTAAATATTGTACTGCATTGTAAATCTTGTTACACATTTTTATTTTTTGTTTATTATCATGTATTTATTTTTTGTTATTATAATTTGTTTACTCTGCCTTTGAACATGACACTGCTGGAAAAGATACGTGGTCGCAACCGGTTACCTCTGTATAAATATTAATAATATATACCTCTGTTTTACGTGTTAGGCATTTTCAGTACTGTGTATCTGTATCTGCTTAGCTCCTGTATGAAGAGGGCCTTTGAGGCAGGCCCCTTAAATTACAGGTACTAGTGTTGTAGTAGTAGTTGTATCAAGCTGAGATTTGAATGCTGAAACGTTCAACTTGGTGTTTTTAAGTTTCTGTCACATGAAGCATGTGCACCTCCTTATCTTCAGACAAGCCAGTGTGACAAGTTAATTTCATACATGCTTTCTGAGGGGAATTCAGTTGTCACCACTTTTGCTGTTTTCAATTTCAATGGAGTGCGTAATTAAAAGTATTATATTGTCTCAAGAAGACAGATGTTGATGGATTTCTTTATTCCAGAGGATTGATGAGGTTTGAGTGAACAAAGGAATGGTCCTGGTTTCAGGATATATGACATTCTGTGCAATTTACATTTAGACATCATACCATGTCTTACTTAGGGAGTACAAATATAATATACTGGTATAATAGTTCAATAATGCTGTTGGCTTTCAGCCACATTTGGCACTTTGTTGTGAGGGACTGTAATACACTGGCCAATGTTTTCTGAAACAGATGTTCTTGTTCTTTACTGTCCCATTTCTGCCTAATGATTTGTCAAAATGTAATCTTAATTTGTTTCTTAACAGCAATGTTGTTGATCAAAGTTGACCACAAATATTGATTCTTTATCAGGGCATCTTGAATTTCTGACCTTTCAAAAGTATCACATTCAACGCGATTTTCTTTGTGGTTGTCTGATGTTACTTCTTTTAATTAATTGCTTTCGATCTCATCTTGCCGCTGCTTTTATGATTGCTGCCCAGGAACAAATACACTAGGTAATAATCTAGGGAAAATAACATCTGGTTTGAGTTTGATGGACTATGAATGATGCATAGATGATTTACTAGCGACTAACTAATCAGACATTGTTTTTCCGGTGAATGCGTAAGAATCCTCTGTAGGATAACAAATCATGTCACTATTGTTATGGCAGTGCTCACTGTGCACCTAATTATAATGCCCACTGGTCATCCCTTCAGGTGAGGTTAGCTATGGGCCCAATCAAAGTAATTGAGTAAGGAAACATTTATTTATAATTTGCTTTCATTTGGGTAAATTTTAGATCAACTTTAGGAGCAGTGTCAAGGTACGGATTTTTGAGTAATGGAAAGTCTGTTTCTGTTTAATGTACTTGTTTTGTAGACTGTAAACAATAAGGCCAGGTTAATGGTATTTGTTACTACTACCCATTGATGTAAATGTGTGTACATTTGTGAAGCACTTTCTATATTTATTCTAGAGAGAAATATATTCCGAAAGGAAATGTTGCAGCGATCAAACCAGATCGATTTAAGATGCACCTCAATTCTTGGTTAATGAGCTTCCTGGATTACCGTGACCAATGATTTAAAAGAAACGAGTGCTTAGCGGTTTTAGCTGGTCATCACCACCACAAAACACTGTTAATACCTCACAGAGAATAGAATGAGATCCAGCACGGACTGTCCCGGCCCCAAACCCTATTGCATCCTACTCCCAGAAGACAGAAACAGAGCAGAAGCACTGGCCTTTTCCGCTTGGCTTTAAACCTTGCCACACTCCATTGCTCATAAAGGATTCAGCCCCTCAAACTGTGTAATGATCCAATGGACAGCTTGCAGCGTTTGGCCACCCACCTAGAATGTACATCTGTCCTTGGGGTAGAGAAAGCAGGTCACCATAGCAATGGCCCATGTAAAGAGACAAATGTGTGTGTAAACGAGCAATGATGATGCATGTCGTAGTAGACAATGTTTGGTTTAGTGGATGGTTCGGGCCTAGAGGCAAAGTAAATATAAAAAGTAATTGGTTTCTGTAGAATTGAATATCACACATTTGGTTCACTAATCTAGTTAATTAGTTCCCTTTAAAAAAGTATTTAAAAGCCCTCGGTTCGTTAGGAGATTTGTTAAACTGTTGTATTTTCTTATTCTCCTGTAGGACTACACTTCCAATTCTTTAGTTTTCTGAATTCCAGTTTGGGTCACATTTTACGTCAGAGTCCGGTCGTTGGCAGTCTGCGCCATAATGCTGTCTTAGTTGTTACCTTAGGGAGTTATTTACCTTAGTCACTGATGAAAAAGGAGGGAAAGAGCTCCTCAGTAGGGAACAGCTTGAGGTTTGGGGTCAGGGTGTGTTCCGTTGGTCAGTGAAGTTCAATTCTTCATTATTCTGATTTCCAGTTTGGGTTACATTTTAAGCCAGAGAACGGTATGGTTTACAGTCTAAGCCATAATGGTTAAAAACAAAACCTTCCAAAGCTCAATTTAAAAAGCAGTTGAAGACAACTGGAAGTCTTATGTCTTTCTTTGGAACTTGTGAAAGGAGCGATGGCGACTTCATGAGAACAATTTTCACCTGCAGTTATAGATTCTGAACATTTTAAGAAATTACTTGTGCATATATCTCAGATACAGTCAATTAAAGCATGTCCAGAGAATGCCAGAGTTACCTTAAGAGACAACAGATATAATTCTCACTGGTGCCATGCTTGAGCAACACAGTGCCTTAGAAATGATTCTTTTTACTTATTTAAGGCCAACTCTGAATATTGGAAGAGACATCCGAGGCATAGAAAGTCCTTTCCTTCCCACCAAAACACAATCCTTTGATATTTAAAAAATTCATGCACTACTTGGCTTTTCTGTGGTTTGGGTTAACTTTGAAAAAAGGGAGTTTTAAAAGCATTTTTAGATTTGTTCCCAAAATTGTTCCCCTCTTTCTTTCCTTCAAGTCTTACATGAACATCCTCGTGCCCAATGACATCCTAAGCCAAAGCTGAATGTCATAACCAGATATGTTTTTTAGATATTCCCTGACTTTAGATGATAAGGACAGAGGATATGCCTCACCACAATGTATCAATTAAACAATTTCTCTGCAGTACATTCAGCAGCAAGGACTTCAGGCAGTATTGCTGAAAGAAAGCGAGAACTATTCCTTTTATCTAGCTTTTAGCTCGAAGTTAAATGCTGAAGCTTGCAGGAGGTCTTAAAAATTGTGAGAATGCTATTGTGGTATATTTGAGGGAGTCCCCTTTATCTAAATTGTTTATCCATTCAAACGGAAAATTTGCTGTTTAGATTAAAACTACACTACAAGACATTGGGTGTTACCAAAATAGTCTAAATGAAATTATAGTCATTATGCGATGATACATTTGTGCAATTGAAGTCATGCAGAAACCAGATCCAATTATATTTTTTCTTGTGTCCTATGAATGGATACTCAAAAGTACATTTAACATTTACAATATTAGCTCCTCAAAAAATGCACACAACCATGCTGAGAAAAGGGCATCTTCATGGCAACATGAGTAATGAAAGAAATTGAAAGGTTTGCTCTTGATGTTTTCTTGTTGCAGATAACTTGAGTGAGTCTGGAGTCTGCATGTAGTCGACATTTACAATTCCTTCAAAGTTAGAACAGCATTTTTTTTAAAAACAAACAAGGGTTTTAAATGCCAGAGTACACATAATTATTGCTCACATGAACCGTTTTTATACATAACAATTTTAACCATACAATACTCAGAAAGTTCTTGCTTTCAGTCTTTGGTGTAAACACAATGGTGCCTGCCTCCATCATGTTCCTATGAATGACTCATGGACATAAAAGAAAACAGCGTGCGGTTCTCTTTAAACTCTTAAGTTTGAGACGGCAGCCTCGAAGTGGTCACAAAGAGGTAGCTATTTTTAAACATCTTCCGGTCATTCTGTGTCCTAGGCAACCAGTCGCAACCCAGGAAAGCCTGCCAAATACAGGAGTGTGTGCCATAAGGGGTCCCTGATGCAGTTTTAGCCCTTGGGGCGGGGTGGGGGTGGGGGGTGGGGGGGTTGCGTCACCCAATCACAGGTCCCAGCACACAGACTCAGCACGCAATCTAAGGAGCTGCAATATTCCGATCAATTCATTTTCCTTCTGCATGTAAACAAGTTGCCGTGAGCACAAATAAGCCCGTTTTACCGTAGTGGCAAATATTTTCTTATTAAGGTAGAGAGGGAGGCAATCCTGCCTCCAGCCAGCATTTAATTTGCTGGGTTCTCAATATTTGCCACCAGAGTGGTTGGTCGCATACTTATTTTTTGTAAGTAGCAGGTGGTTGTACTACTAAATGTTTGTGACATTGTAAAGCAAAGTGTATGATTGTGTGTGTGTGTGTGTGTGTGTGTGTGTGTGTGTGTGTGTGTGTGTGTGTGTGTGTCATCAACGTTTATGGTGCAGCTGCAACTGCCTCGGATATAAAGATGTATGTGAAATCATATGAATGCAAATTTTACTAGCATGGAATTTAGATGTAGCATGTCAAACTGTCTGAATTTGATTCTCACACAGATTACACTACTGAAAACACTAGTCTGCAGAGTTCAGGCAGAACATCCCTGTGCATGTTAGTTAGTTGGTTTAGTGTCTTATTATTTGGGTGTCATAGCCCAAAATCTAAGCATTGCTTTGACAAATTGTAGTTCTATTTGTAAATGTATAGTGTTGTAAACCAGACATCCCCGTATTGAGACTATAATTTGCTTTCATTTAAGATCCTTCATGGCGGATCACCATTTCTCACAGTCTCTGCCTAATGAGCCTAAATATTTTTGCCACACACTTGCCAATAGAATAGTCACAAATCTTCGGAGTTGTGTGGATACCTATTGGACTTGAGGCAAGCCAGAATTCCACTGTGGGATTCCAGGACTTTTAAGGAGGAGTGGGTTTGCTTTGAATTGACTTGAGTGTAATGATCGATGTGATAGTTCTGAGGGTGAAGGTCTGATGGACACGAGGACAAAGAATACCTTGACTTGTTTAGGCAACATTGTTTTATTTAAAAAAGTATATTCTTATTACAGGAGAGATGGTTTGAAAAAAAAAACAATGCATATACAATATGCATATGTGTTTATGCAGCATCTTAAAGATAAGCAGAAGCACTGGCTTGGACCAGTCAGGACTTAGTTCAAAATGGAAAGCCAGTAGTGCCTCCAAGCCACAGGTTATTGTTTATTTATTTAACAGATATAGGACTACACTCTGACCTCGAAAGATCTACATGAGGGAACAAAAAAAGAAACAGGATTGCTATCTGGATGTTTTCCATTATTTCTTGTTCGAACTTAAAACGATAAGAATCACATTTCCATTCTGCAACTATGGCCTGTCCTTAGTCCAGTGATTTTTCCCCACCCCTCCTCCCCCTCTGTGTGTCTGAAGAAAAAAAAATCCAAGATTCCAAATTCAGATTATAATTGTTTTTTCCTTCTGTGCCACAGACACAATAAACTGATAAGACGTACAGGTGGTTTTGCCACTCCCTCTCCCAGGGTTGTCACTCAGCATGCGAGTGAGCACGAAGGCACTCCAGCACTGAGAGCGCCGGAGAGGACTCCAGAAGATGGCACAGAGCCTGTATTCCAGAAAGGGATTGGGAGCTGCGTAAATAGCAAGCCCCTCTCTGACAGATGTCTCATTCCCTAATGTCACAAACTGGAGTGGCTGTGATAAGAATTTGGTTGGAAAAAGGCCAAGCAGTAAAAGGATCGACAGGTATTTTGGTAGTCCGTTCAGGAAAAGACAAGGCACTATGAGCTTTTTAGGGAATACATTATTTATAGTTATTCGTTTACCCAACACAAGCTATTTGCTTGTTAAGTTTTTTTTTTGCCTTTTTTCTGAGTTGATATGAAATTTTAAAAAGTCACTGCTGCTTACACAAGAGATACTGTAATTTACCGAATGAACATCCACTAAATTGGATTAGATCTGTTTCTTAGGCAAATGTTTATGCCTTTAGGGAATGTGTATCTTTGTTAAAAACGAAAATAAAGTAGCATTAGCTCATTTCTTTAATGCCTTATGACAATGGAAAATGCAAGAGCATGATATATTTAGTCGTTATAGAATTAAAATGGTTGGAAAAATTTATGTGAAACACTTCAAATCAATTGTCATGTTTGAACCCAGTCATGCCATAAGGCTTTGTATTGTGCTCTGTCTATGTAGCTAATGTCACAGGGCCTCTATAGCAGACTGAAGTCTTCAGATCAGATGGCAGTGATTTAAGATTCCATCATGCTGGAATGGAAACGCAATTTACTGCTGAAATGCACTGCTACAAATCGTATTGCCTACCATGTGAGATTTTGTTGGTAGATTAAAATGTATTAACAAATGCAAATACCGTAAAATAAAAACTTTGTAACCTTTCTGTGTCAACAAACGAATGACAGCAGTACAAAGTTATGAATGGTCATCGCTCCTTGCAGATTGATTTGCTTATCCATTGGAAGACAGCTCGTTTGAGCATGCTCTCATGTATCCTTGATTCCTTTGCAGTGGATCCTGAAGTGCAATCCAGATAAATTAACACCACAACCTTTTTGCTTCTTGCTCATTCTGCTACAGTGCTTTGCTGATAACTCAGCAGTCGGTGCATTTAGATACTTCAGAACGCCATGTGGAGGATACCAGCCAATTGGTTATCATTCCAGCTACGCTAGCTTTGCTTGTGCAGCAAAGTTTTATTGTCGTACTAAATCTCTGTTCCATGTATCACTCTTTCATTCAGTTAATTGCTTTCAATACAGTCAAAATAATAACTCCCGACAAAAAGACTCCCACAATGTCTTTTCTGTTATAATCTAAAAGCAAGGACTGAATGAAGATTATTTTTGTCAGTTGCATTCCTTTTAGAGAAATGTAATGGACAATAGTTTAGAGGAGGGAAGAATCAATAGTGCATTATGGAACTGGCATTCTGGCTATCTGTCTCCAAGGATTTAATTTTGAAGGCTTTGCTGCAGACCGGTGAACTGGTGCGCATAGGCTGCTCTCGTCGACATGGACTTTGCCACTTCTGTAAATTTGATGTTTTCATTTTCCTTTTTCAACAAAAGATGAAACATGTTTTTCAGGTGTGGGTATGTTGTGGGTGGCATAGACAGCCCCATTACCTTGTCATCGAAATGGACTAAAAGGCCAAACAAGTTGGCTGATGATTTGAAGGTATACAGTAGAAAGGTGAACCGTTTATGGATGACAAGTCAGGCCTAGAGTGTCACTTCGACAGGAATTTTATTTGACCTTGATGAAGTAGGCCATTCTGTTTTTGACTGAGATATAACCTTTGGCATTTGATCCAGATGGATGAACTCCACACCATCCAATGGGAGCAGATTCACAAAGGTCAGTTACCTTCCTCAGGTTTGGTCTGATTGGCCACAAGGGTATGAATCTAATCTCTTTCAAAACTTTCTTTCACCATTTTTTTTGTTTGTACTCAACTGTTTATCTTTAGCCTGGCTGTCAGATATCCTGATAAAAAAGGAACTGGATGTTTTATTAAGGAACTTGATTTGGCAAGGTAAAATGTATCTAGTCCCTTTAAAGACGTGCTGCAGCTTTTATGGATTTTGCATACGCTCTTGTTCGCCGACCTCAATCAGGTCACACCACCTGTTATGTTCAATCCTGTTACGCTCTGTGGATTTCCACAATGCATGAGGACAGATCGGACGTGCTGTCGAGCAATCACAGCTACCTTTTTTTGAAAGAGCCGCGGGCAGTAGAACGATTTGCTTCTCATTCAGCACTCGGTATCTGTCACTGCTACGCTGGGGTTTGTGGTCTTGGGACAGGGCCTATCAGGTTCAGTGTGGCCTACGGCACTGTACCTTCGCCTGCCTGCTTTTCAAACAGCCAGGGACGGTGTCTGTCCACACCATAACTGAAGCTGTTAGCTCATCTCCACGGGCCTCGGGGGGCCTGCTGTGTGCAGCCGCTGTGGCAGACTGGTGCCTTCCTGCTGCTATACAGTGCCACAGGGACTACATAGGACACACCACTGCCTTGATACACTACATTAACATACTATTAGGCTTGATAGAAAAGAATGCTGTAATAATGCCATTCGAGGTACTTTGTGGCTTTTCAGATATGTAGTTGTGGGATCCCTTTCGTGATATGCACATGGTTGGATTTGTCACTCGAAAGGAGCAAACGAAGAGTCAGATAGAATTGCTTTTAAGTCTCCCTGCATGAGTTGACGAAGTTAGTTAGTTAGTTCTAGACTTATAGTAAAACTGTTCTCTGTGACAAAGAAACTAATTTTTAATTCATTTTTCACATTTCTATCTAGAAAAGTGACCACATTCATCCACCATTAATATAATCTTACCCTAATGAGTTGGGCTTTTCAGACTAAAGGTCCAAAACATGACCATTTAGCACATTCAACCCAGGTAATTGCAGTCTTAATGTAATTTTCGAAACTATGTAGTCAAAACATTCCCATAGGCTCTATAATAAGGGGTAAATCCTTGTTTAGCGCAGTGTTTACAGTGTTTACGCAGTATGGTTCATTATGTAAATATGCATATCACAAGATTATTTTGACAGGTTAATAAGACTGTTTTTGTGTTGTTCAAATTTGAACAGTGGCCTATGGGGCACTTTGTTTCATCATGATCATTATGAGTAGCTGTAAGATAGTTGTAGTTGTGTTAGTACACCGTGTTGCCCAAAGATAAACATATTAAGTATATGCTACTCTTGGTAGCTTGTTAGCAATCATTTTGTAGATTTTGTGTGGGGAAAACAAATCACGCTTTCTCTGAAAACCTATAAAGTGTTTGTACTCCTTTCTGCATGCATTCTAAAAGTAAATACCACTTGCTTACCATTTCTAATTGAGTTGTTAGGCATGTGCACAACACAGTGTGCACTCAAGAAAATAAGTCATGATTCATTGAGTGCTCATTACCGAAACCTGCAGGGAAACACAATCAATTTTAAAAGAAGTAATGCTTTGAATGAAAGAAACAGCAATAACAACAGCGAAGGCAACTTTAAGAACGGCATTATTGCTGAGATCCTGAACTAGATTTCCGTATTGATGCATTTCAGAGGTAACAGTTCAAGCCAAAAACTGTACATTCAGCATAGATTTGCATTTGCATCGCTTGTATTCGGTGGTTAGAAATAGCGCATAAAATGTTTAACTACTGCAATGCACAGGAGAATATGGATCTTAACGATGCTTTCAGAATTGCACAGATTCAACAAGGTGAAACATGATGTAGCGAGATACCCCAGCCGTGCTAAGATCAGCATTAATTGGATACGCTATCCAAACAAACACACTGACTGGGGAGCGTGTGTGGAGACCTAGAGGATTCCCTTGTGGTCTCGAGGGGGATCCGTCAGACGGCAGTTTATTTAAAGCCAAGCCTGCTCCATCTGTGGCCGATGCTTTATTTGCTTCACTCGAACAGAAAATCGCTGACAGTGAGACATTGTCCTCCGAAGCAGGCATGTTTGTTAGTTGGGGGCCGTTTGCCTGGGTCATGCATGGTTGACCACTGGTCTAAAGAGTGCTTGGAGTCGGTCTTGTAGCTCCTTAAATAAATTATTATTAAAAGTGAGCTGTGTTGTTTATATTGTGTATGCTTGTTTTTGAAGAAGAAGTGTGCCAATTTGGGGTCTTAAAAAAATATTCCACTGCCTTCACTGCTAAAAACAGACTGAACTGAGAGAATTGTTGAGATTATTCAGGACAAGAATTTAAAAATAAAAAAAATCCTAAAGAAATAAAAAACAGTTGCCTCATCACAGTGCCTCGCCAAGCTAAGAGTTGGGCTCTGTTACTCTAATGTTTTTGTGAAAATACTTGGAATGAAAAGACTTTAATCCACTTTAGAGTTATTGCTGGTGTTCATTTTTTCATCTCCTTTTTTATGTCTTCTTTTGTATTTGCTAATCAGCATTATAGTTTCATTGCCAGTAACGTTTTGTTGTGTCACTTTAATTTGAGTGAGTAACAGACGATCTATGAAGCCACGTGCTATGTCTTCACAATATAGTACATTTTGCCCTCTAACTGTTTTCTAAGAGTTAATACAGCTTAAAGGTTGGATTAAGACATCTTCATAAAACAGTCTGTAACAACTGTGACTAACCGTCCATCCATATATGAGCTATACTGCTTATCCTATGCATGGTCGTGGAGTGTGTGTGCGTGTGTGTGGGGGTTGGGGGGAGGGGGGGGGGGGGAAGGGGATGGGGGCTTGGAGCCAATCCCAGCCTACATAGAGCAGAAGGCAGGGGAAACCCTGGACATGTCGCTGTCCTATCACAGGGCCCATCTGTGACTGTGAAAACGATTTAAAATTTTCAGTAGTTTTCTAAATGCTCCAGATAAATAAAGCAAGCTATGTGAGTTACCATCCCTGCCACCAGTTTGAAGATAATTATATACACCCTCTATAAATAATGTTTTTCTTTTCAAATAAATTCAAAAATAAAGCCAAATTCTATATTGGTTTATATTCTAGTACCCTTTGACTGTTTTAACTCGGATTTGAGAGGCAAAGAGGTGTCTAATGTCAACAAGATGTGCGGAGACAGCAGAAAGCTGTGTTCATGGATGTTATGCTTTATTGTGAATGAGATTAAGCACATCATGCCTTTTTTAAATTATGAATTCAGCAAGGACTCTGTTTCTTTAATATTATGCTTACTGTGCAACATTTGTACTCTGTCAATGTCATGGATTATACTTTGCAAGTTTTCAGGTCTTTGATATCAGTCTACTCTTTATAGATCTGACTAAACAAGAGGGACAAGTAATTATCAGTGTTTGCACCCAGATTGTGATCAGTTCGTTGTGTGATTATAAAGCAGAACTTTGACCTCCAAAGATGATTATAGTTTCTATGAAAGACTCCAACTCCTGGATAACATGTTCTAATGAGCAACATACTCTGCTGCATGGAGAAATTACATATTTGTATACAAACCCATATTGGATTACAACTAAGAACATTAGGTTGCCTATGAGAACATTGGTCTCTACAGTAACTAAAACTCATGGCTTCCTGTCAGAGAGTGTTTTGATTTTAACAAAAGTGTTCTCCCAAAGTTTTTCTTACTCTGTCACAGTTTTCCTGTCCATTCAGCCTGACTTTGAAGGGGACTTATTATGCTTTTTTGGTTTTATTATTTCCTGTAGAATGTTATATCATTTTTTGTGTTCGTGAAAGGTCTGGAAAGGTACAAAGCCCATGCATGGTCCGTGCCAAAGGCAGAAAGCTCCTCTCTCTCACAGAAAAGAAACTGCTCCAGAACTGCTTGAAACGCCTCGTTTGTAGTCCAGCGTTTTCTCCCGTAACTTATATACATTACTAAGGCACAAGTTTGAATAAAGTTGGCATGCCTTTAACCAGAGCCAGTCAGAGCGGAGGCCAGGTGGTTTTGCCATGTAATAAAAACTCTGTTGTTGTCAGCTCAAAGGCGAATTCCTTTGAATTCGGGGGTGTGGGGACTTTAAAGAGACAGGAGTTAAAACTGAGCTATTCACACAGAGGAAAAAATAAATAGTTTATTGAACATTTAAACGCATAAACCTATTCTGGTATAACTCCTAAATAAAGATATGAACCTGAACATTTGCATTATAGGGTCCCTTTAATTTAATCATCACGGTAAAGGGACATGACCTCCGATTTGATTTGTCATTCTGACATGCAATTAGTATATCCGCTTCCAACACCTTCCTTAACACCATATAAAAGTGTTAGGTGTTTATAGTGCATAATTAAAATCTGGAATTGTACTGAAAAAAACGTATTATTAAGAGCCAATGAGGTGAGGTAGTCTTATGTCTAAGTTAGCTTACACTAGACAGGGGTGTCCTATACTGCGTCATCTCTTCTTACATGTCCTAAAGCAAGTGAGACCTTAGCTTAGTAGCATAACTAAAGACAGCAGAGTTTGATAAAACATTGTCCAAAAGACCAGGAATGGAATTCCCATGACCTTTATTATAATCAATAGTCAAAAATATACTGCGTAGTGTGAGACGATTTAAAATTATTAAGCCGTCCGTTGATAAACAAACATTTGAGTTTGTCTTAAAAGCATGATATGCCCACAGTAGACCTATGGAATAGCAACACATCACAATCTGACTGAAAGAAGTAATAGAATCTATTTCAATCTAGATACTGTACGATATTGAATGGGAACGGAATGATAAGAAAAGGCCACACATTGTGAGTGTCAGTTGAAGGAGCCTGCTGACACACACTACTGTCCCTTTGTCAAGCACGGCAGAAGAGCTCTTTTGATTATTTGTTATTGAGCGCACTCTAAACAAGCTATGCGCAAAGGTACCACTTCTTTTGATTCCTTGTATGGCACGAAGGGGACTATTGGTTATGGATGAAATATTTTCAAATTGCCGTCACGATGTTTGTTTTTTGCATATACTTTTGAAAGTATTCTTCTCATGGAATGGAAAACATACAAAATAAGAGGTCATATTGCTTCAATAAGCGCCACCAGCAGTTGGCAGTCAATTGGACCCACTCTCAGAGAGGACGAGTAATTTAGAGATCACCCCACAAAGCTACTAATACTGGTGGTATATGCTTTGGAGTAAAGGATGTTAATAGGTTTACCTGGCCTTTTAACCAGGTATGTGTGTGATGTATCTCAATTTCTCTTGACACAGTAGCATGAGTTCACTCTTGTGCACATTTGATCTGACTATATTGGAACCAGATTGCAATGCTCCTTTTCTAACAAAGATTGTAATTAAAAACCATGACCAAATCTTTCCATTTGGTAGAGGTGATTGGTGTGATGGGAGAAATCTTTCACCAAGCGTTTGTTTCCCAAGCTTTTGGCTGTGGCTCAAAAGTACGGTGCGCTAGCATTGAATAAGCAAAGTTAATCAGTTTTGCTGCCGGTCGTAATTCAACTTACTCACCTTTGTTAAATGTGTCTGTTTGTTAACTCAACATATAAGACACCTAAAATACAGTGTCCACTAGCAATTACATTTACATATCTTCTTCTGACAGGCCTATGATTAGTGGTCTGCTGAAAATGTCTTGACAAGGACGTGTTTAATCTTGATGTGATTTACTTTTATTAATCTTCTGCAGATACTGCTAATGTGCACAGCTGCTGCAAAAATTATTCATCCTATTCCGCACATGTCAAGCTGCATTCCCAAGGTGCATTTCCTTTAAGTTACAGTAATTACCAGGTAAAAGGTCTAGGCATGCTTTGGCACAATATATCATCTTTGGTAACACATTTGAATACGAGAATGAATCTTCGTGACATCCTTGATCACACCGTTTTTTATAATGGATTTGGTCTTGTATCAGTTACAGGTGCAAACAGGTATAAAATGTATAGGAGGAGGGTTCCCATCACAGTTTGACAGCTAAAACAGTTTGAGCATGCACAATTGTCTGGATAACAGTGCATACTCACAATATTATTTTAAACTGAACCAAGGGGACATGCCGCCAACTTGCTTTCCTGTTTATTCCATGTTAAAGAATGCACAGGACATCGGGAGAGGGGGAGCACTGGATTCACACCCCACTTTTGAAAATGTAAAATAGTTTGTGCCCACATTTTATACACCAGCATATTTGACAATACTAACGTGAATAGAGGGAGCCGTAGGTTCTGCTCTGTGGAGAAAAACAAGAGAAGAAAACTGGTCCACTTGAAAAGAAAAAAAAAGAATGAAAAAAAAGAAGAAAAGCAAACTCAGCACTTTTCTCCTCACTTGAAAGAGCCTGGGAAGATTGAATGGAAGAGGTTTTGCTTGTGAGTCCTTGGGAATTCCTATTCTAAGTTCGTAACATTACATTCCCCCTTTTAGATGGTGCACTGTGGCGTAAAAAAAACGTACAAGAATATCCTTCTCTGTCTGCAGAGTTCCCCCTTGGATAAGGGATCAGACGGGCAGCAGGTGAAGGATTCTCCTGCACATCTCTGCCCTGCATGGTGGGGAGGGTATATTGCAATGGCCATTTGCCATTTATATAACCAGAGTGTCAATGTAAGGGGTATAAGAGTCAGCGCAGTGCTTGGTTAATACATTTTGTCAAGGCCCTTCTAGCCTGGCTTAGCATCTTATATGGTAGGACCGTTGATGCAATGAAAATGAAATGCTACTAACTGTCTACTGTCTATTCAGGTTTATGTATGCGGTCGTTGGTTTTTAGCTGTGCCATAGAAACGGGACCATTGTTTCAGTTTCTAGGGGAGCCTGAGTGTTGTCCAGAATGCATTTTCTTGGTACTGGAAAACAAATATATGTTGTTTTGTAGGCCAGGGGAGTCTAGGCTATATTGGTCTTGCTATAACAGACACTGCATTTGAGATGTACTTTTACAAGTTGGCCTTTAGAGAGATCTGCCTTGCACTGTGGATACACAAACAGAAAGAGTTGGTCCAAACAAACATGTCCGCAGACAGATCCCGCTGTAAAAAAAAAAAAAAAAAAGGAATATCGGACCAGATACATCATTTATTTATCCCGGTTTTATTTCTGCCTCATGTTCCTGGAAATGATAAACGACGACACTGAGGCTGTAATTAGCGAGGAGGGACAAGCAGGTCGGACTAAATACGCTGCCACCGCTCTCACTCACACACACAAATCGAAATCAGGAGCCAGGGATGTCGTTATGACTTACAACATGGAGGGGTTCTGCTGTGGGTAGCGCTGGATTACAAGCATTTCATTCTGTCCTGAAACTCAGAGGATGATGTGCCACTCTCCTGTGGCAGCAACTACTGATTTGTATTCCAGTCATTATTATTATATATAAAAATAAAAAATGGTTTCTTTTCCAGGCCAAAGTTAGAGTTGAACCCTTTACAATTATGAGTTGCATTTCTTGTCCAGGTTATTTTAAAATTGAATAAGTCAATGCATTCCTTTTTTATAAGCAAATGGTATTGTTATGCAAAACAAATGCATTCAACAAAATGTAGGGCATTTTTTGATGTGGTGGAAGAAAATGTATCTTTGCAAAATAATCCCTCTCTGGGAAAAAAGATTTTTCATCATTATTTGCTTGATGTTAATACGTTCCTATTAAAGCCGCACACTGCTACTCTCACCAAACTAAAGGTCAGACAAAAATTTTACCGCAACCCTTGTGACTGGGAAAAATTGTAGTCTTTTCCAACTGAGTTGTACTTCATATCTTTGTGTGTGTGTGTGTGTGTGTGTGTGTGTGTGTGTGTGTGTGTGTGTGTGTGTGTTTGTCTGAGTGTCAGGACTCTTGCGAATATCGTACATGATTCATATGACAGAGTTTTGCTTAGTAGGTCCTTATTGTACACACAGTGTTGAAGAGAAAGTGAAAGTGAAAAGTTCATGCATGACATAACTGGTTCAATCTTCAGTTTCACCCTGACTGAATGCTTCTACACGCACCACTCCCTTTGTGCATCAAACCTCTTTTAGTTGCTTTGTTAGCCCTGGCCTTGAAGAACCTCAGCTATTGGCTGCTAAAATATTCCCCACTTCTATAATGCACGTTCTCCCAGCTTATTGCAGGAATTCCCCTTGTCCCAGGAGAACATTTTAGCTGTGTCCTCGATTTCTAGGTATTCGTATTGGAGCCCTGTTTTTTTCCTTTACATATTCAAGCTACATCTTAAAGCTAGATATAGCTCTTATCTCAGCAGCCTTTCCATAGTTGTCCCTCCGGACCTTAACCTTTGAGGAAAGTGCGCTTCTAATGAGCATCAATTTACTTGTGTAGTGTAGCACTAAGACAAATGCAGGGATCATGCAAACGTCCCTCCTGATTTTAAAGAGGAATTCCATAAAACAAAATACTTCTTTACTCTTCAGTATATGCATTATTGATTTATTGTTTTTTACAATGTCATCATTTATCATTAAACTTCGAACAATACATTGAAAACCGTGAACACTGGAGTTGAATAGGGTAAAAAAATATTCTTCAACTAAGTTCAATAGCATGAAACCCTGCACCCCGGCAATATGGAAGCAGCAATAAGATTGCTCTCCTTGAATCAGTGAGCTTTGAATACCCTATGCCATCTGCACCGTCTTCCAACCAGATGTGAGCACATAAGCAGATTTTACTTCTGTTTTTCTGATTCCTGGGTTTCTCTTTCGCTGATGATCATTGGAGCCTGGGTAGTGTCCTAGATCCTCAGCTCCCTCTAGGAGCGGCTCAATTAAAGGTCACAGGAACATGGTGGTCCTCCTGTCTAATTAGAGGGCTACTGCAAGCTAGGTGCCCACTGCTGGAGGGATTTAAAGGTCAAACGACAGTCGCTCTCAGGGACAGTAAAGGCGCAGGGAGCGTTGTGTGTGTGTATGTGTGTGTGTGTGTGTGTGTGTGTTGGTGTGTGCGTGCGTGCGTGTGTGTGTGTGTGAGAGAGGATGAGGGCACAGTGTGTGCAGATTGTTGAGAGGCGATGCCAATATTTATCTCCGATTGTCCCGTTTAAAACGTCCTTGCAAATAGGTAAAACACACATCTCGTTGGCTGGTTGACAAGAATGGTTCAAAAACGTCCAAACATGAGCAAACAACATGAAGACTCCATTGACCTTTGTGGAGAATAAAATGAATTACATTTCACTAGTCTCATAGTCATGGGATATTATCGAGCAGCCCTTCTCAGTACGTGATTACCTTTAGACTTTGTGAGTGGCGCTGGCCTGGTTAAGGGTAAATCCATGAGCCTGTTAGTCTCCTTTCAAATAAAAACAAAGGTTCCACTATTTCAGTTTGATAATTAGTCTACTCACTTTTAGGGTTGATCCCAAAACTTGAAAGACGTGGCACAGAATATAATGAAGCCATTACTTTCCATCCGGAATGATTCCCAGATTCTTTTGGTTATACTTTTTTTTTTTTTAATGGACCTCTTATCATCTAGTTTTAATCAACTCCATGTTTGAAATGCTAATGGCTGGCTGCTACTCATAAACTGTCTCTCTCTAATGTTGAACGGAATAACAAGCAGGATTTGGTCTTAAACACCACCCCAAAACACTTTGCTAAAGTCCCTAAAACGTTTTAAACATACAGTTGTCTATATTGATTGAAAGCTTTCTCTAACGTCGTATTTTTTGAGTGTGCACAATTTTTATATGATTGAATATTATCCACATGTTTATGCATTTTCAAAAGACAGAAAAAGGTGATATAAAAAAACTTCAAATTTCAGAGATTTGGAAATTAGATATGATTTTTTTCTGGTCTAACATTGTGCTGATGTACCTTGACTCCTTATTCTAACACCTATCCTGTGAATATGAAAAAATATTAATTTATAAAAGTGGGTTTAGAAGTTCCATAAGCATCTGATGCCACTGTGGCGTCTCTCGTCGCTCTACATGTAATTGCTGTGATGGGATGGAGAGTACAGAGCCTGACACATCCCTTAATGGGTGTTGGTCCCACTGAAAAGCTGTACAGTGTCCTGTCCAATATCTCCAGCCAATAGGTAAACAGAGCTGTTAACCACATAAACCCTGTTACCAGCTTCAGAACCTTGCTGACTTCTATGCACCAATGCTGACTTCTATTCAGATCACACACACAAACACACACACACACACACACAGTCACACAAACACACACACACACACATACACACACACACACACACACATACACACACACACACACACACACACACAGTCACACACACACAGACACACATACACACACAGTCACACAGACACACAAACACACACACACTCACAGACCAGTAATATTGGAACGTTAGTACTAGTATACTGTATAACCAATAGTTCTTTGTGTTTATTATTATTAAAATTATTTTCTTTCCAGTCAAAGTCTTTTTTTTCTTTGACCAACCATTTTAGAAACAGTGTTGTTCTTCATATTTTTTGTCGTCTTGATCTTCTTTAAAAAGTTGCAGACAGTCAAGCCATCAGGGTTATACTAATATAATCCATGTCACAGTATCCTACAGAGGGTACAGTCTGTGGTTTGTTTCTTTTCGGGTACTCTCTGTTCGTTCTCCATCTGTTGAGAATCACTCTGTCTTATCCCATTACTGCTAGCACATTTTCTAAGCGTTGCTTTTATAAGTGATCTGAGAGTTACTTATTTTTCCGGAGGGATTGAGATTCATTCACTGATGAGAGGCTGAATATCATCATTTCAACCTGCTTCATCACATGAAACAAAGCTTCTCCCTTTCCTAACTGTGTCAATACCGTGTGTGGATGTGTGTGTGTGTGTGTGTGTTTGTGTGCATGTGTTTGTGTGTGTGTGTGTGTGTGTGTATGTGTGTGTGTGTGTGTGTGTGTGTTTGTGTGTGCGCGTGTATGTGTGTGTGTGTTGGCATGTGCGTGTGCATGTTATTGTGTACTTGAAAAAACCTTACTGTGTTAATTTGTGTAATCTTGCGTATGTTTTTTTCTAGGAATACCAGATTGACATAATCTTTGCCCAAACATGGACAGACAGTCGCCTCAGATACAACAGCACAATGAAAATCTTGACTCTCAACAGTAATATGGTTGGACTTATTTGGCTACCAGATACCATCTTCAGGAATTCCAAGGATGCAGATTCCCATTGGATTACCACGCCCAATCAGCTACTCCGGATATGGAATGATGGGAAGATACTCTACACGCTAAGGTTAGCTATATATGACATTTCAAATCATAATACTCTGCAGATCAGTGGTGGGTGGAAGATACTCTACTTGCTAAGGAAGCTGCATATGTCATATCAAATCATAGCACTGTGTGACACATTCTGAGCAACTTCAGATGGGCACTTATCAAACAACAATAACAGCATAAGGCTTATAGTTATTACTTTGTTTTTATCCCTTATTTTCACTGAAATGTCTTGCCTCTATATTTGGTTGATTACATAATATTTTTTTCTGAGAGATCCCTTAAATTTCTGCCTACTAGGAATAATAATTTTACCGCCACAAAGAAGACTTTGTGTCAAATGTTAGTACGGCATCCCATGGGTTTCAGTTTAAGGCAACACACCTGTCCTCTCCTGAACCAATCATCTGTTGAATCTGTGGTTGAAGCTAGGTTCAAGTTACAGCTCCGATGCGTGTAATGGTGTTGACAATATCATAAAATCAATAGACAACAACTGTGAAAGTACTCTGCTGTTTCACACTTTTTTTGTCCAAACATTTCCTGTAGTATCACAAAGAATATACATTTTTCAGCCTTGCAGATTGAGATTATTTCATTATGTGTTTTCTATAGGCAATAATCGGTTTGTGGGATAGTGAACAGTAAGGAACCAATAAGTCTACAGAGTGATCTTGATGTGGGAAAATAATATATCACCACATTTTGTTGGGGTTAATCAAAGCACATTCCTTGGTATGGATTTTATAGATCTTACTTACGCACGTTATGCAACATGGCCCTGAGTGAGATTGTTCTTGCCTTGGTTCAACCATGTCTTCATTCAAATGCCCTTGGAGTTTTAATCACCAGGGAATATTGGCATGTCTTATCTGCCCACCTGTTCTGTAATACTAGGTATACTACAGTGGGAAGAACTAATGACTACCCAATGGAGCCTGAATGATGTCAGAACTTTAATCCTGGCATAATTTCTCTATTGTGGCTGGGTGATTTACTGTAAAAGTACTTTTCACTGGAGATTCCTCCTTTATAGAAATATACTGTTATTTAGTTTTATGTGTGTGTGTGTGTATGTATGTGTGTGTGTGTGTGTGTGTGTGTGTGTGTGTGGGTGTGTGGGTGTGTGTGTGTGTGTGTGTGTTTGTGCATGCAGGAATGTAAGGTTTTAAAGATCGCATTCTTCAGATATATAGCCTATCTCAATCCTTTGTGATTTTCTGAAGAGAATTTTGAATCAATGACATTCATTTAGACTAACAAGTTAACATTGGTATTGCATACTTGGGTTATAGCTTGAGTAATATATTCACAATGCATCATGTCACACTCTCCCATTTAGTTTGGATTAGTCTGTCCATATCACAAAGTAACCCGTTTAATGGGATCCATCTCCAGCAACAAGACTAAACATAGAGTTAAACATAGAGAAATGAATTCAATTCAAATTATGTCTATTCTTCAGAGAAACATAATACACTATTAGCCCTGAAAAACACAATACAGGAAAAGCGGCCCTTATTTTATGCTCGACATGCAAATGATAGTAATGAAATGGATTGTATACTGGATTGCCGGGGTTTTGTGCTGTGTTCCAAGGTAGTTGAGCAATTATTACCTTTCAGTTGGATTGACTGCTGCCCTAGGCGTACATTACACTTTACAAATATTGAGGGAGAAAAAAAAGCGTCTTGTTGTTGATTAATCCTGTATTATGACTTGGGCCACAAACCACGCTGCATGGATTCTGCACTGCCCTTGTTTTCCTGCCTCGCTGTACCTCTGGACAACCTGAATACAGTTGCACCTGTATGGTCTGCGAGAGAATACATTTTTCATTGAGCTATTGTTGAGCATGCCATATTTCCATATTTGTAGTAATTTGCAAAGTCATGATACACTGTCATTCTGGTTGGGGGATTTAAGCTGCAAATAAACAAAGATGAGCAAGGGGAAAAACTGTGTTGTTGGTAAATGTAATGTATTTTTGGATGAGTGGAGCACCCTCCATTAATCTTTTGGATGTAAGTGCTGTCACACTATTCTGCAGTGCCCTATTTAATGATCTCAGCAGCCCGCAAAAGTCTTTTGGACCAGGGTTGGATTGTACAACTGAGGATCGCGACTTTATCACGTTGTTTCAAACCCCCTCCGTGAAGATTTTCCTTGGCAACAGGAGTAGGAGGGCGGTTGCTATGAGGCAAATCCGTGGGCGAGTCCAATCACGAACAAAGGCCAGCAAGATTCCCTCTCGTGGAGTTATAGTGATAATCAATATTCATGGAAAGACGTCTTGAGATGTGATCTCCTACCATGGCATCACAGAAAGACAATAAAATGTCACTCTCCATATTAATTGTGGTCATTTGCGCAATGGTTGAGCTGAGGTAAACAAAGATGGCATTTCCCATCTGCACCGTCTTGTAATTCCACGGTGACTGGCACAGCTAGTTTACGGTGGCCTATTTCTCAGTTCTGAAACTGAGGTCAATATGCTGCATTCTGCCCTGTTTGAAGATGGCTGCAGTTTGCATTCACATTCACAGCCATTCAAAATTAGATTAAAGTAAACGCTCAGTCTGTATCCTGTGTAGAAAGAAAGAAACAAACGTTTCAGTCTTAAAAGTGATATTTTATTGTATATAGTTCAATATGGCTACAGTTAGTTATTTATCAGTAAAGTGGTGTTGCCTGCTTATTTTATGTTGGCAATTATGTAGCCTTTGACAGTTTAGACCAACACATTGCAATGATACGTTTAGCTGGTTACCAGGCAGGTTTTATGTCGGATCTTTGTGCTAAACACCTGCATCTAGTGTCACCTTCACACTGATGATGACACTCTGGCCGACTCACAGCTGTGTCAGACTCTCTCCCCAGGGAGGTTAAATTAGTACCATGCCCTGATGAGTGAATGCCACCTCAACCACAGTCAAGGATCTTTCTTGACTCTAAAAAAAAGAAAAGAAGGGATATCGGAGTGCTAACTACTCACATCTTGTTTAACGAGGCTAAGCTATTGTTGATGTTATTTTTGTTTTACCTGCACATGCAAAGGGACCCTGGATACATTTTAATAAAGTTATGCCAGAATAAAATAAATATGGGCCTTATAATCTGGATTGATCTTACATTACTACATTCAGACAGGCGAATGCTATTCTTATTAATTATACCTTCTTGTGATTATCAACCAATATATCTCCTGAGCTAAAACAGATCTACATTTTCTTTTGCAGGCTTACCATAAACGCAGAATGCCAGCTGCAGCTGCACAACTTCCCTATGGACGAGCACTCCTGCCCCCTCATCTTCTCCAGCTGTGAGTAGACCCAGTCCAACACTTTGGAGATGAACTACATGCCCCAGATACTTCTCCATACTGTACTTCCAATGCTGCTTTTTTATTTTACTTTGCAACTGAGCTTGCAACTACAAGTGGACTTAAACTTCTTGCTCTTTTATACTTTTCAGTTCTAATCAAGCGTTTTTGGATCTGGGCTATATTGTTGAGGCTAGATTGTGTCTCGTTCAGCAGGCTGTCAGTCCCCTGGAACCTGCTTTAGGCCAGGCTGCCTTCAATGACCTGTAGTCGATCTCTATTGCTTTTCCCCTAGCAGTAGGGAATATATATTGGCTCTGTTGTGTCATTCCAGCCTCTTGTATGGTGCTTTAAGTTTATGTTTTAATATCTCATAATCTAGTACAGGACAACAGGCAACGTTTTACTATGGAAAAGTAGGATTCTTTAATGTACTTACCAAAATCAATCTTGCATTACTCCCACAGAACCTCACCCATTAGCAGTATGCTTTTAAAATGATTATTATTACTAACATATTTCCTATGAGTGCTAGTCACACTCATTTTCTGAAGACCAAAGAGTGGCAACAATTTCTGAGTCTTTTGATACAGAAGTGAAGGGCATCCCATTTCAGATGTGGTGTTAATTGGTGATACAGTGGTACAGGGTTTGCTGAGAAATTCGACATTTCAAAAGTATGATAATGGGATTTTTGCAGAATGAAGAGCTACCTGTTGTTGGACTCATAACCAGGTGAAATTCTACAAAAAGAATAAAAAAGAAGGAAAGATTTTAAAAAAGGAAGACAGATTCTAGAGTTAACTGGATTCAAGATTCATGCTGTTAAAATGTCATCTTGTTTCCACATGCGTTCAAGCATATGTTTTTTTGTACAACGACAACAGCAGGGCTCACCAAAAGTCTGTCCTCAATTGTCATGATCAACCCTGCCACAAGGGGGCGTGAAGCCTCTGCTGTCTCCTTCAACCTGTCAGGTCCCTACAAGGGGAGCGATGGCAACATCTGAACATGACGAGTCCAAACCTGTCTCGCTTTCCTGGTGTTGTTACCGCGGAAACTGCCAACTGTCCATACCGTTCCAAAGAATGAAGCAGACCGTCCACGTTAGTTACCTGGACGTGACTGTGCAATGGGGAAGCAGAGAGAACTCCTACGTGGCGTTTATGCATCCTAGGTGGTTAGAGAAATGAGCGCAACCCATTTCATGCTTAGAGCTCATCTCCCTTTCAGTCATCAAAATGTTGCTATTATTTTTCAGGGTCAAGAATTGTAAACATGACCACGCTGTGATGGGAGCCGTGAGACTGCTCCAGTCTGGGTTAAACGCTCCAGTTAAAAAGCTTTAACCTTCTCTGTGTGCCAGGATATAACTAGTTCTCACTGCTCCACTTTCTTGTTTGTATAACAGAAAAGGTAAACTTGATGAACACGACAGTTTCTTTAAACTTTCTGCTCGTTAATATCATGACTACAGTACAGTAAGCAAACCTCGTCTGAGGTGCGATGCATTCCTCTGGTATTTATAACCGAACGATTCCTGATGAAGTCCCTGGGGACCAGCGATTTGCAGAGGAGGCAGAGTTTTATATCTCTCTCTTTCTGAATATTGCGAAATTGCAATGCTGCAGGGTCTCTGAAAGCCATATTCATAAGCGCCATCATCATTGCCTCTGAGAACGCATGTCATGATGTGAATAAACAAATAGACAATAAAAGGTCTCGTCACAAAGCCATGAGTAGCCAAGGGGGGCACGCGCACACTCCAGCATTTAACTTAAATGACGCTAAGCTGGGGGTAATACCCCCTAGGTGGGACTGAATATAGAGTGCCCTAATCAGCATGGCGGTTGCGATCTCATCCACTATTTATCTCTCCACTCCCCCAGTAGTCGTGGCGGTGGAAACCATTCCCTTGTTTTTGTCCTCTCAGATGTAATGTGTGTTGTCCGCGGTCTAGCCTATGTGTTGGCCTTGACCACGTTTGGCCACGATAGGACTGGCAAGAGGTGATGTCACGGCATGTCTCGGTGACAAGCTCTCGCTCATGTTCTATACCCTCTAATCTCTCTCTCTCTCTCTCTCTCTATCTCTATTTCTCTCCTCTTTATTTCCCCTGGTCTGTCTCTCTTCGTCTCTCCCTATGCTTCTCTATCTCTCTCGCGCTCTCCTTTCTATCTCTCTCTCGTTCTTTCTCTTTCTCTCTCTCTATCTTATGTCCTTGTGCTATTTACGGTATGTCATGTCCTCGCAGCGTGAACACCACACTGACCTCTGAGGGGCAGATGTTATCGATGGTATAAAGTTGTTGAGAACGTGTGAGTTGTGTTGTGATCACTGGACGATTTAGATGCATCCAGGAATGTGTGCTGTGAGGACAAAGGGATAAAGAGTCCTCAAAACATCCATCCATCTATCGGACTGTACTGTACTATGCTGAAGGTCATTTATCACTGAGCTCCCTTTCTTACTTTTTAGAACTCTAAAATTGTAACTGTCCTATAAATTGGAATTATCCTTTAAATGTGTTGCTATCCATTGAATCTGTAGCATTCTCATACATCGGTAACCATCCTATGTGGAGCCCCTGCAGCATGTGAATGAATGGTTGATTTGGTTGCATCTCACAATCATCACAATCGTGTCCAGACGACCAGTTCGTTGGTTTGCCTTGTCTCTGCTCTGCATGTGGGCTGCTGCCTCCCACTGCCTCATGGACACATATACAAAAATGACTTATCCAAGGTTTTGCATGTAGACACTGTTGTACACTCGAGTGTACACACAGACACACATGTACACACATATACATACGTTCACACACACACACACTCACACACAAACACTCACACAACAATCACACACACACACACACACAAACACACACCTATACGTTAAGGCCTTTTCTTGTCTGGAAGAGTGGTTTTTATACCAGAGCAGGTGGCACCCCTTACAACATTCCTCGGCATTTCCATTATAAAAGCAGGAAGACGCTTTGGCCTGCATGCCAGTGTGAGCCTTCACATTGTGCTGCTGATTGGAGGAGATTAGTTCTGAAAGAGGGATCTGTGAGTCAGGCCCTTTCTGCACCTCTCTGCCACTGCCTCAGAGGATTGCTTTGACCCTCCTCTAAGCAGAGGCCCACCAGGGTCGACATTAACGTCCTCATCAAAGCCTCACTCTCCATTCTGGTCGTAAAGGCAGCCAGGGCACTTCTTACTGTGTGCCACGCTGAGGTCCCTCCGTGGTGCTGGTGAATAATTCAATGATTTATTTCCCAATGCTTGCCAAAAAAACAATCTGTCTCAGTGTGTTTGTCAACAAAAAAGTCTTTGCCCTCAGCAAATATATTGACATGTCACACTGACTAAAACTGAGTTTTTTGAGTGGTTAGTTGCTGAGAGCACCACCAAATAATCAGTTATGAGCAATTTTGTAATCGTTTTTTGTCTGTCAGAAGACGAAAAAAAGAGATCATTTTTCTGGTGCTAAAGGTTGTTCTTCCCTGTTACCCTTTAGTGATGAAGTATGTGAGGACAATGACGCCTCAGTTGATCTCTATTCGACCTTTTATTTCAGTTAAGGACAACCTATTTACAAATATTGTGTATGCCACAAGGACATTGGCCGGTTGTTTGTAGTTTGACACATTTAGTTTGAGCTCAGTTTGACAAAATAGAAGAAAGAAAAAATTGATACTTTCACTTTGTCATGTTCCCTTGTGAAAGCGTCTATTAGTGAGCCATCATTCACACGTGACGTTAAATATGCGACTGGCACAAGTTTTTGCTTTTCTTAAAGTTGATTTAAGTTGAGTTTGGAGTGTTGGTTGTATGTTTTTTACAAGGACCAAATTTAAGTATTTACATTCCATAGTATTTCATCTTCAGTTATACTCAATGTTTATTTTCCATCAACATTTAAAAAAAAACAAGCAACTCAAGTTGTTTCCTGAGGCCAGTCCAGAAGTTTCCGAAATGAGCTTCTGCCGTTCCATCATTTCCTCTCTGAGCTCGTTCCCAGGTGCCGGCCACTACTGTGATTGCTCATTTAAATTTGATTGGACGTTACCCCAGAACTCATTACAACTCTCAGTGCCCCATTGTGCTCGTTCTGCCACTGGAAATGTGTCATTTCAGCCTCAGTATGCATCCTCTAACACTTTTTTTAAACTAAGATTCACTGACCAATCAATTGGAAACTAAAAAAAACATATGGTTAATCTCTCTAGAAGTATGTCAGATATGTAAAAAGAATAAAGTTCAGTTAATATAAAAAATTTGATTCATAATTGCATATCTTTTGCTTTGTCCCGAGTAATGAACTTTTTGTGATAACGGTCATTGTCATGCTATCAAAGTCTATTATTAGTTCCTTCTTTGGCATCCTATTCATTGACGTATAAAGACAAAATCTTTGTGAGCTCTCAGAAAATGAACTGTGTGTGGGGGTGTTTGTGTGTGTGTGTGTGTGTGTGTGTGTGTGTGTGTGTGTGTGTGTGTGTGTGTGGTGTGTGTGTGTGCGTGTGTGTGTGTGAATGTGTGTGTGTGT
>JAVQJS010030558.1:0-10201 GCA_036024795.1 Galaxias rostratus
AAACCCCACCTCTGTCTCTACCTCTGGCTCCCCCTATCCAAAATACAGTGTCTAGACAAGACGAGACAAGGTGGGGGAGGGGGGTGCGGGAGGAAAGGAGCAAGTGAGGTGGCTAAAACAATAGCTATGGGTGGTGGTGGTGGGGTGGGTTTTGTGAGGGGGAGAGGGGTTGGAAAGTGCACAAACAAGTGGACCTGATGAGACAGGCCCAGTACCCACGTTACCCAACCCTAGGACCTACAGGAAGCCAGCGAGGGGAGAGGAGAGACGGGAAAGAAGGGGGGGGAGACAAACAGAACGATAAAGAAGATACAACACACACAAAAATGGGAATTTAGAACACTTAGAACGCTTGTAAAAAACATCAACTTGCTAACATAAATAGGGCAAATTCTGTTCAAGGTCCCAGAGACTGAGGCTTGACAACTAAAACAGCTCCGTAACTTCAGGAGCTTACAGCATCTAAAAGTCCAGAACGTTCCAAAAATCATAAGAACATCTTTTTCTTTATTTTTTTTAAAGACCCATTGGCTTTTTTGAGACCAAGCCTTGTCATATCCCTTCACTGGCATCCATTTATAGAAAACTCAACTAAAGACTTGCGACAAGCTACTACATTCACAGCTGACACGGCAGTGTTACAGTCGTAGTGCAAAAGGGGGCGCAACCCTATACCCTCGTTCACCCGAACTCCCTAGATCCCACCAGTTTAGCATGGGGTCCCACCTCTGTCAGGTCAGGTGACCCTGTCCACACTCAAGGGTCACTCTGATGGGGCTGGAACTGTTGTGACTGGTGCCTAGAGACATAGACATGGGACAGTGGTGGATATTTTTTAAAAAACTATCAAAATAAAGAAAAAATGTTTGAAGAAACCAAAAGCTCCATTTCAAAATTTTACAAAGGCACTATGCTTCATGGAATCGTAGCTCAAAAACTGCACTTTCTTATTGTTATTTTTCCTGGTAACCCGTCTCACCTCGGGAGATTTGGGGACTACCTTAGACGAGGGCTTGGGGGAACCCTTGGGGGACAACTTTGGGGAGGACTTGAGGTCTGCTTGTTTCGATGTCTGAGGTGGGGTAGTGGGCTCCATGGCAGACTTGTCGGTCTCGGTCTAGGAACAAACACACAAATTGTTCATGGCAACAAACAATGCATGACTCTGCATTATCGTATTTCCTTTTGACCAACTAGAGTTGTGCAGTTCAGTCTACTATTAAGCATCTTATAAAAATCAGCCGTACAAGTTTTTTTAATATCATGGTCAGAAATAAATACAAAAAATCAATAATCAATGACCCTTCATACTGTAATAAAAACGGTGAATGTCCGTAGCTATGCTCAAGGCGCCAAATTGTAAAAGAAATCATATTGTATCCCTTGGATAAAAAAAAATTGAAAGGTATGATGCTTAACACAACTTTGTGATGTTATATTCACATATTACACAGAAAACCACCTTATGCACTCCAGCCTTTAGAGGGTCCCCCAGTCTGAACTCCCATTTACACCCTCAGGGTCCCACAGGAACACCTTTATTGGGTAAAAGTTGGCGCGGGGGCAATGCCTTACAAACTTGTTCATTATCTAGAGCCTATAAGGAAATTACGTCTTCACCATTGTCGGAACTTTGGTGCAGAAGTAAGACCCCAAAACACCTTCTACTCATCACCATCATCATCATCATGTTCCAACCTTATGGCCTAAGAGGAGGAGAGGGTATAGTGGATCTCGTAGACGCCTATAACATGGTTATCTATATAGATGTAATTTCTCTTACCAGCACTCCCACCAGTCTAGTAGTGGTGCCATTAACTTACTTTAGACATTGAGGATTCTGAGTTCCTCTGCCTGCGGCGAGTAAACTGTCTACGGGGTTTCTGGCCCTCCGCTGTCTCCCTGCTGGTCTGTTGGCCCCCGGGGGCCTCCTGCTGCTTCACTTCCCCTTTTCCCTTCACCTCCGCTGGGGCACCGGGCGCGCTTCCCTCGGGGAACTCCCCAGGGGGTGGGCGAGGACGGAATGGCCTGGGTTGAAGACCATGTTCAAAAGAGTAAAACCAACCAATTCACCTCTAGGCAGGACAAGTACCTCTCTATAGGCTGATATCTCAATGAGAATGTCAAATAAATAGACAAAATGTAATGTTAGAGTTCTCACCTGCGATTCTGCGGTCTGAATCTACGAGGTGGCGGCCTCTGCTGGTCACCCTCCACTGCTCCATTTGTCTGCTCATCGGCAGGCCCCTAACAAACACACAGAAACGGTAGACCTTAGTTCTCACTAAAGACTTGCGCGGCGTTCCAACTGTAGTTCCACTTCCCCCTCATTCACTGACCCTCTGCCCTTAGTGTGACGCAATGGCATACATGGTGCCGAGGCCGCTTGGAGAACCGGAGGGAAAGTGGGCGGGGGATTTAAATGGGGGAAAAAACATGCCCTTGTAAACTTTCAGCGCAAACTCCATTGATTGTAGAATTGGTGCTATAGTGCGTCCTACAAATCATCGGAAAAAGCTGCGTACTTTTTAGAATGAGGCTTGTTCAATCAGCTGTGTCAGTTTGTAATTCATATTTTTGCCTGTGTGATATGTATCATGATTATTCTTGCTTTTATTGCTAGGTTTAAGATATTCGGTGGTGAGCAACTGGAGTTTTAAGTGCATTACTGCCACCCAACCACTGATGCATTATCTTGCACCAAATGCAAAACGACACTGCATTGTGGGTGATATACACCTCTGGAGTGACCATTGTTGTTCACTCGCTTCCTCTGCCTTCCCAGGGTCATTCTCACCAAGTTCACTTCAGATTTGCAGACTTATGACACAACACTTAAGATGGCGGTGGGGATTCCACCGAGGGCAAGTGCCGAGAAGTCGTCCACGAGGGCATGTTGAATGGTAATTGTAATTGGCAGCTTTAGAGTCAAAGAAACCTAGGGTTTAATCAGCTCATTGCCTCCCTCCCAATTTAAAAGTGATCAACAAGCAAACAGTTACGCTGGTAGTGGTTCCACTTTTATAATGCCCACCAGACCTTAAGATTCCTTATACAGTGTGTGTGTTGAATATGGGCAGTACCACTCCTCTGCTGCTCCCTGAACTGACTGATCCAGCCCGTCTACAGCTGATCGACCTCATCGTCAATTTTATGTTCAACAAAAATCCGAACATTTTCCTGGAGGAACTGATAAAACTGATATTCTATAACCTATTACAGGAGGAAACCACCTTCTTCCTAACAAATATTTAAACATGTTGCCGCCCCCCTCCTCCTCCTCCTCCTCCTTACCTCCGGCCCCTCTGACCGCGGTCTGCGTGGCCTGCGGCGTCGAGGCACAGGCTGTTGAGCCCCGGTCTCCCCAGTCCCTTCTCCCTCAGACGTAGGAACCTGGCCCTCGCCCGACTTGCCCTCCTCTCCCGGACGAGGAGAGAAGCGGCGTCGGAAACGCCGTTTGTTGGGCGCGTATCGACTGCCTTTGACGGGAACGCCACCCGGACCCGTCACATTGGCTGCCTCAGAGCCCTAACAATATAAAAAATAGGAGGCTTGAGACTATTCTGGAGTAGTGAAACATCCAAGCCATGATCAAAAGGCAAAAAACGCATGCAATTATGCAAACATACAGAACAAAATAAACTGGATTTCATATCTCAGATAATGAAAATGTAATTAAAAAGGACGACCAGAAGAAAAATGTTCTTACCTTGGCTGCCTCTAGAACGTCAAACTCGACCACCTCACCATCTCCTACACTTCGAAGAAACTTCCTTGGGTTGTTCTTTTTAATAGCAGTCTAGTGAAAACCAAAAAGGAGACTTGATCAATCTACTAAAGCTGAGATACAAAGCAAGGCAGCCAATGATCTGCCAGAGATTTTTTTTTACACTTACCTGATGAACAAATACATCCTCTTGGGTGTCATTCCTGAAAGAAGGCGAAAAAGGAAGTCACAGGCAAGTTTGCGTCAAAATTACAAGTGCTACACAACACATTTTTTCAAGCTTCTTAGCCCATACATTAGGATATCAGAATAACATGCTATGCAACTGAGACTGACAGTTTTAATGCGCTCAACATCTGCCTAACTGTGACGGCCTTTTCTAGTACACAACATTACAAGTACAACAAAATCTGAGCATTTTCTTAACGCTTTCAGTTAACTCACGTGGCTGTACAAAACAAAGCAAAAAAAACTGTAAAACATACATTTAGGTATGCTGTATACCTAAATACAATACATAAAGTATAATTACTCAGTGAATCCAAACAGCTTACTTGAAAACTTCCTGTCTCATGGCAATTACAGGAAACAAAGTGATTTAAAATGGTACCTGTTTATAAAGCCATATCCATTGCGCACGTTAAACCATTTCACTGTGCCTTGGACTAAGGTAGCTGAAATAACACACAAGAGTTCATTCACAATCAGCCTTAAGACATCTTTTGTCTTAAGGTCTTTTGTGCCTGTTAACAAAAAACATTTACGATTCTTATCAAAAGTAGGCCTAAGTTTATCAATCTCAGCAAGACTGACCTGTCAATAATTAACCATGGCAGTCTGTAGCCATTTTGCCCACCAGGTCAAGAGGGAGGAGTCATTCTCATGGGACAGTGTGTTTTTATTTGGACAGGGGTATAACACTTAATCAAGTCTTTACAATTAAGAATTGTAAAGAAAATAGGCCATATAAGTACTTTGTTTACTCATTGTTAAACAATTCTAAAATGGTAGCGTTATGTGCCTATTTGGCATTATATTACTCGTGTAATTTAAAACAAGGTTAGAGGGCAGTGCATTGGACAAACGGCCGCACTCTTTCTTGCCATGTAGGATAATGAGGACTTGCCACGAAATCACGCACACCTGTGTATACACCCAATTCACACGTGACAATCGATAAGAAAATTGGGTCATGAATCCAAGTCATTAATTAATAACAAACGTCACGTTAACGCAGAAAAATGTGCTCCAAAAACAGTAATAACTCGTTCAAATTAGTTTACATTGTGCATTTAAGAGATAGACTGTAACCGAACTGCGTGATAGTTTGAGAAAAATGTATTGGCCAATGGCGTACACAATTATATTCTAATAATTATATATCGAACTCAAAAGTAGAGCAATTATTCATCACGGTCGACAGTTGCCTTTTCAATTGCCAAACACATTTAATCAAATCATATACAGAAAAATGTGTAAAGCACGTGTACCCCCCAACTCTTGTCATGATAATTCTGTTCCATGAGATTGGTTCCACAATGCAACTGACAAATTAACACACTGTAGTAATTTATGCAGAAATCCAAGAGTATAAATGCCCAATATGATCGCTCAATAGCAAAATATAGTAAACTAAGACATGGCTTCGACACGGTTTTTGACAAACAATATAAAATGCATTTTATTGTTAACACATGGATGAAATAGGCAGCAAAATGCCCTACCTATGACTTTTCTTTCCGGCAACTGTTGGTCTTCCACCGGTGCCGATGGTGGGGCGCTTTGCGCTTCGGCGTCGGTCATACTCTTACAGATCACTTTCACAATTATACCCCCTCCCTCCTTGTCGCTAAACTTTAGTTGATTCACCACAACTAACTTTTTATCTCGGCACCCTCACTGGTCTCAGCGAGTATGCCGCGCCCTCACTGATTTCACAATAGACTTGTCAGAGGCATCATTGGTTAAACCGTTTTCAATTGGAGGGCGAAGGGTGTTACCGAGCCTTCATGTGAGTGGCGTCAAAACTGGTAGGGTCAGGCAGTGACACCTGCATCATTAAGCGCACATTATTGAGCTTCTTTACCAATGCCTATGATATGGATATCTTACAAACATGTGTCAGATAATAATAGTATAATGTTGATGCCACTGTCTTTTGTGAAGCTGTGTGCATGCTGTCTAGCTGGCCTGTGGGATAGTTCAGTATCTGTCACCGGTGATACATTATGTACATGCCTGGTTATTTTTTTGGGAGATATAAGCTTTGTGACACGCTGCCTTATTTGCCCTGTCTTCCGTTTGCTCTCTCAAAGTTACTTCTTCGAGACACGAACTCTGACAACTACTACTACCACTACACACACGCACACGCGCGCGCGCGCGCGCACACACACACACACACACACACACACACACACATAAACACATACACACACACACACACACACACTTATAATTCTCATGTTTCGTGTCTAAATTTAACACAGCGGCTTCGTTTACTTAAGTTCTGTGGGTCAAAAGACGAGAGAGAATTTCAAATATTGTAAGGGAAATTTTTATTTACGCCGGACCATCAAGTTTCTGTGTAATAATTGCATATCTGCACCTTGCACTTAATGTAAAGAGAGGCTTCGTTTGGTTGATGAAATCTCCCTATGATTGTGATAAAAAAGTAAGGACAGCCATAGACACACAAGAATAGGATTTGGCAGAGGCCACTTCACTGGACAGTCGGTATTAATCATGAGATGAGTGTAGCCTTTTGGCTGCATAAAAAGATAAGGGGGGAAATAGACCCATACGTTTATTTACATTATTTCGATCGCCTAAATGGGATGGCATGGCCCTACAGAAAGTAGACCTAACTTGAACTTCGTCTTCATATAATCACGTTTTATGCAGTGAACTGTCTGGAAAGAGCATTGAAGATCATCCAGTGTAGCCCATTGGATAATGCTGACATTAAGTTGTATTGCTTTAGACTTTGGACCCAAGACCACGCGAGGATATGTTAACGTTTCTGGAATTAAAGCCCCATCCCGGTTGTGTAAAAATAAAAAAATAAAAACCATCAAGGGGACGCATGCGCAGGTTGAATCACGAAAGAAACGAATCATGGGTAGCCTATTTGCTGGAAGCGTTGGGAGTGATCGAAAGGTGGAGTGAAGCGGCGTGGGGTTTTGGGTTCGGAATATCTTTGGGCGGGTGGCTGACCTAAGCGTGTGTCCCATTATATTAGAGATCGTGCAGAAGGATTAAACTGTTGGTTAACGAGGTTAGTTGAAACAACGGTAATGAAAAACGACTTAAGAGAAAGCTAATACAGGAGAAAAGGCACGACTGCGTGAGGCACCGCCGCGGCAGACACCGGCCAGACGACCATTATAGCACGAAAGGGGGATCTTCAAGAAGACAATAAAGGGAACGACCTCTTTTGCGTAATTAACTAGGTAAAACACATTTAATTACCGGGTAAGTTTTTTTGTCGTAATCAAAACGGTGAAACAAAAAATAATCAGGGGCGTATTTGCGCGTGAGCTTCCTAGCCTAGGCTGCATGTCTGTCAGAGGTTGTTTCACTCCACAGCCTCATGGACTAGTAACATGCCAAATGAAACATTCGAGAAGATGAGCTGATGAATAGATAAATTAAATTGCTTTGCAAAGTAGTTTTTAATTGCTATTACACCCTACTAAGCCTGTCCATACACAATTTTACTATCATTAGTTGCATGAAAACAAATCAGCTTAACTCAATGTAGACTTGATTGGGAGAAATGTATATTCATCATTCTGAAAAGCTTCGAACGAACAGCTTAGTCATTTCACTTTGGGCAGTTGAACAAGAGGGGGCGTTATAATTGCAATTGTTTTACGTCTTGAAAATCGTACTGTGTTATGAACACACTAATTCGTATAACGTTAGAATCGCCGTGTCTTTAGTGCGCTTCAATGTTGCCACACTGTTGGCTACATTACGGGCTACAGTGTGCTGGAACTCCGTGTCCGTGGGCCTCAGCCCGGGTGTAGTGCGCATGCATGCACCGACCCCGTCCCTGTAGGCCGCAGTCTTATCTGACACTGCGGATAGCACGTTCGGTACACAAATATTCCAGTCTGTTAGTGAGTTTTTCTTTACTTTACAGCCAAATATTCAAGTCCAAATCTTTCCATGTGTGTTGTAAGCATATACAAATTATTTGCTGGTTTTAGAGGCCTTAACCGGTGTGCACAAATACTTGAACTAAAGCTGTCCACAAAAAAGGGCTTATCTGTGTTTTCAAGCCGGTTCTATTCATTCTTACACGCTGTTTTTAGATTATTTTGTTTACACCGCGGTGTTTGAGCCCTGTAGTATTGGGGAGTTTTTGGTGCGACATGCTGTCGTTATAGGCCATGAGTGCTCGATACTGTGTAAGCATGACTGATCATTGGCAGTAGAATATTGCCTTCCTCTAAACAGTTAGCCTAACTTTTTCACCCTAGTATTTTTCGGTTCCATGCAGTTTGTAACTAGTTATGGTATTTATTTTAGGAAAGCAAAAATGTAACATTTTACATTAGGGGGCGTGGCGTACGTCGGTTCTTGGCTGTAGTTGATGCCATATATTTCAGTTTCTTTATATAGATCTGCCTGCTCTCTTGTTTCCCTTCTGCCTCCTATGTGTCACTAAACCCACCTCACCATTCATTCTGAAGTGTATAAATGTCTTCCATGAGTCTTAACATATTTCTACTTTTCAAAGTATTGTAAATATAATAATGTTTTATAAAAAAAATATGACATTGTAGTCTGTCATTTAAGGAGCCTATTTTATGTATTTTTCCAAATGTCCAAGTAATACAGCTAATATTTTTCAAAGTAAAACTAAAGAAACGCCAGAATTTCGGGCTAAAGAAAATGTATGTGACAAGAAAAGGTCTGGTCTCATACAGATTAACGGTTTGCCATCCCAAATCTACATATCCCCTACATATGTGTTGTTTAGCTCCACAGCGAATATGGCAGATGCAGATTTGGATTTTGAGTCTGGCGATGCTGGGGCCTCTGCCACTATCCCCATGCAGTGTTCTGCCCTCCGCAAGAATGGCTATGTGGTGTTGAAAAACAGACCGTGCAAGATTGTTGAGATGTCCACCTCGAAGACTGGCAAACACGGGCACGCTAAGGTAATATCATGACCGATCATATTATCACATATCACATATCATGAGCATTCGAATGAATTACTTTATGATGTCAGCTAGAAAGCAGCCTTATGGCATTACTGTCAGGTTGGTGTTTTGGTTGGAAAAAGCTTGTTTTTGGGACACTTCTAAGCACAGAAAGGTCTGTCAAACCTTTTTCTATGAAAACTTTGCCTATATCCAGCCACTTCCTAAAACATTGCAACATCCCTCCCCCTTCCCTGTTTGCAGGTTCATATGGTGGGTATCGACATCTTCAATGGTAAGAAGTATGAGGATATCTGCCCATCCACTCACAACATGGATGTCCCTAACATCAAGAGACTGGATTATCAGGTGTGATGGAACAAAAACTGCTTGCCACACTTTTTGTTTAGCCACTAGCCTGATTAACTGCCCACCTATAGGTCATATAGAAACTCAAGGTGTGTGGGTTGTAATTTCTCATTTAAAATGACATTCATCAAGGAGGAATGACTGTTATTAAGATAATCGACGGCGTAGTTCGTTATGGTCTCCTTAGTTACGTCACTGTCCAGACTAAACTCATCTCCCCCGTTTCCTCCTCCTTTTTTGTTACAGCTGATTGGAATCACGGAGGGCTACATGTCCCTGCTCCAGGATAGTGGGGACGTGAGGGAAGACCTCAAGATGCCAGAGGGAGATCTAGGCAAAGAGATCGAGAGTAGGTTTGAAGCAGGAGAGGAGATGCTGGTGAGTGGTGACGTGCGTTTGGCCCAGTATTTTTGGCGTCCGCATTAAACATTATGCCGTTCCTGCTTGAAAACTGTTACATGAAATCTTACGACATCACAGTACAGTATGTAGCTCTTTGTTTGAAAAGATGCTGGCTGACTTTGAGACTGTATAAACAGTTTGCTTAATATTTATTGGTAAAAAAATATTGGTTATTGGATAATTTTTTTGTTTATCAAATAAAGCCGTAACATCGAAATTGGATCAAATTCACATAATTCACATTCACTTAATCACCAAACTTTCTTTCGCAATTCTCCCAGATTACAGTCTTGTCTGCCATGAATGAAGAAGCTGCCGTTGCCATTAAAGCCATGACAAAATAAGAAGGCAGGTAAATACAGAAATTAATCTGTATGTATACCTAACTGCCTGAATATCTGCGCGTGTGTGCGCGCGTGTGTGCGCGCGTGTGTGCGCGCGTGTGCGTGTGTGTGTGTGTGTGTGTGTGTCCTATTCCTGTTTAGTCAGTGGTTTGTGTAACCTTGTATAAATGTTTATTGTTTGCTCCAGTCCCAAAAGAGCTAGA
>JAVQJS010030570.1:0-12557 GCA_036024795.1 Galaxias rostratus
GATGGACTGGCGATCTGTCCAGGGTGTACCCTGCCTCTCGCCCGAAGTCAGCTGGGATAGGCTCCAGCTCCCCGTGACCCTGCATAGGATAAGCGGTTCTGACAATGGATGGATGGATATAAATATTGTATTGTATGTATTTTTATTTCTTGCTTGTTGTTGTAATTTATACATTCTGTTATTAGACAGGGCAGCTCTGGAAAAGATGCCTGGCCACAGTCGTTTAACCCTGTATGAATAAAATAAATGATAAAAATATTATGGTTTTTTTGTAATACATTTGCTAGTGAAGTTCTAAATGCAGGCAGTTTAGACAGAAGTGTAAGGTGGGCTTCACAAGATAATGCTCAATGCTTTGGTTTGATTAGAGAGTCTAACATCAGTCTAGTCTCAGCTTGCCAAAGCCAGACACACATTAGCAAAAACCTTTGTCGATTTCTCAAGTAATGGCTGACTGAGGATTTGTACAGTCTGCATGGCTGAGCTGAAGGCAGATTATGTAATTGTTGGCATGGACCCATTATGTGGATGGACCCGTTTACCGTTACCGAATGTGGTTTACTCCATGGAAATAAAAATGTCGACTGGGGTAACCATTCAGTTCTGCACAGCACTGCTGGCCCAGGGTGGGGGTTTTGCACTGGGCTATACCTGCCTTATTTCCCTTGGGTCAACAGGGCTGAATGTAATACATCCATCTTCTCCTGAGGTAATCATGCACGTGTGTTTCAGTTGCAAAGCCTGTAATTGCCTGAGATGAGCCATTTCTGCTCTTTCAGTGGGCAATTTGGCCACACATGCAATCTCGCCAGTATTACATTTTGTAGCACAAGAAAAGCAAATGACTAGCAAATCGTTTCATTATACACTTACTGTATATTGATTTGCACGAAACTGTGACCCTCGGTCAGCGGGTTCTATCGACCAATGTGGAATGCCAGAGCCACGCCCCAAATGGCCTGACTCTAGGCTACTGATGCAGCGCACTGCCACCCTATGCATGAGCGGAGCCTTTAACAATAGGCCTCCCCTTTCTTCCCCCTCTCTGGCTGGGCAAAATGCCTGAACTCTTCCCTTGCTATACAGCAATACTCTGATTTAAATCCCAGTCACATCCCGTTCCCCCCTATTTTCTTTCTTGCCTTTTTCTTCTATTTCTTCTAGTTGGCTCCATTCTACAGCCCTACCTAGGCAACAGGGCAGTAAAAGAGGCCCTGTTAGGTCTGTTGTACTTTGAATACTAATGTTTTGTGTCGTAAAGGGGACCTTAGGATTAAGAAATAAAGGCTACTGCATGGGATGCTGAAGACTTTTGGGAACAAGGGTATGAAGCACGTAATTCATGTTGTCAACGAACGGCCTATTCCAGTACTAAGAGCACAGAAGGGACGACAACGGGTGGTGTGTGTTTGTTTGTGGGTGTGAAAGAAAAGAAACCCTGCTACTACAGAAACAGTCTAGTCATTGTCGGTATTTGGGCCCACAATTTCTTTCAGCCCATCGTTGTGTTCAAGTTCAAGTTTTGTTGTCATATGCAATTAACACAGGGCCAACATGCAATTAATTATGCTGGATGAGAGTCGGTCAACTCAGCAGAATAAAATACTGAATGAAATAAATAAATACCGAACTATTATAAAACTTGTGGGGATTGTATTAGGGTCGTGTCCTGTTGTATGGCCCTGATGCTAGAAGTGAGGGAGCCGCCTAGATTAGAGGGATGATGTGAACACGCCGTCACCGATGGCCCCGACGGCTAATGCTGTGCGGCGCTAAGCGCTTCCCCTCGCAGAGTTCCCAACGGATACAAAGAAAAACAGCGGGAACTTTGGCCTAACTGGTTCAACTCACCATCAGCCCCGCCACCTCACAGCCTAACAGATGCGGTTACACCTCTTTGCCCTCCACACAGTCTATAATGTTGGAGCAGAACAGTGGGCCTAGTCCCCAGAAGGCTGATCCTGGGAATAGCTGGACGGTGGGAGCCAGCTGGGTGGAGTGCAGCCCTCCTAAAGTATGAGGCTTTAGAGTGACACACGTGCACATTCCCGGCTAATGCCGAACGGTGCATGAGAATCAGACTTAAAAGGTTAAGGACTAAGGTCTGGCCGCTGGCTTGGGCCATATTGGTGTGATTCTTCGGGGAGAAATGGAGGCCCGGGGGCCTTATCATGGTGGATCTACATGCCTTTGCTGTGGTTCCTAATCTTGCACAAGTCAATAGCTCTGCATTGTGTAGATCAGGGCTTTCGGTCGGATTGGTGCACTATAGCTATTTTATGGATTGTGGCCTCTGGCAGAACCAGTCAGATACCAGTGATGTTCTTGCCCAGTAGCTGTGTGGGGGTTTGCTACTGATTTTTTTCTATCTTCCAGAGAGGCACATCTGGCTTGAAAGCCGGTGGTCAGAAAATTGCCAGATATAAATAAATATTTGGTTTGGACTTCCCTGAAAACCTCTATGTCCTCTCCAATCAATTCCATAGAGCTGCGGTCAAATGAAAGCAGTCCATTTACAATGCATTATTTATTTGTAGGTGACCACAGTGCATTGGGAGGGCAAATGCTGAAATGTCATCAGTGAATGAAATTGTGGTGTAAATGTCAGACAATATATCTGGCAATGTTACGACACCTACATAGCATTATAAAATCATGTGTAAATAATAGTTAATTGTCTCGTTGAACCGTTATAACCAAGTTTGAATTTTTTTTGGATTTAGGGGCTGCCTTTATGCTCTGAACTGAAATATAGACCAAGATACTATTACATGGTTAAATACAGATAGTTTCATGCCTTGTGTTGTGAGTACGATAATACAAACCGTACATTTTGTTTGATTGAGGTACTTGTATGTTGCAACCTTTTGTGACAGTGCAAAGTAAGCACTGTGGCGAGAGTCAAGCTGTCGTATTCCTACAATGTAAGTACCAGAGAGTACGCACAGCACTTTGGTTTCTCATTTCACTTTAGAGCAGATATCCCATGGTACTGCGGTACATCAGATGACAATGCCGGACAGTATGTTCCCTTGCCAAAGTGCCGGAAGCTCTCTCCTAGGTCCAATCAACTCTGCTTGTCCTCCTTTGAAGTTGTTGCCTTGTCTATGTAGAGCTGATCTATCTGGACAGTGTAGCAGCCAGTCTGTGAGGAAGAAGGCAGCGGTGTCTGTTCTATGTTTGCTTGGGGGACCTTGAGCTCCTGTCATGGGAAATGGCCTGGCAGGTGGCAGGCTGGTCATAACAGAATCAGGTTGACAACACGCAGTCATATCCACAGTTGGAGCGAGCACAAACACACATTACTGCTACGTGGCCAGACAGGCTAGCATTCCTATTTTGGTCTTGCCTAACTTTGACCGGTATAAGTATCTGTCACTTTAGAGCCATAGCACTGTACCATCACGTTGTTTCAAGGTCATTAAGTTGACAGTGAAGAGTTTATCAACATTTCAATGTTTGTTTAGCTGAGAGGCTTGTGTTACATAGAATGCAAACAAAAATATTTGTTATGTCTGGTTATAAAGTAGATCTGTTAGCCTAATCTGTAGCATTCTCTCAGTCTTTGAAGGCAGATGGCTTCCGTGGCCCAATAAACGACACATTACCTTAAACCCATAGTGCAATACTGTATACAATACTGTTGACCTTTAACCAACAAAGCCAACAAAGTCAACATTTACAACTCTAGTCTAGATCCCTAAACTTCATAGGAAACACTTGTGAATTCAAGCTTTTTACCCCGTCATCACCTGCTAATTTGGGTTTTGGAAGTCTACGCTGTTTATTTGCTTGACTGTTGCCGGTTATAAAAGGTTGATAGTGACGTTGTGTAGAGCCCTAGGCTCCCAGATGGAACTCTGCTCCACACTTTTCAGCTTGGACCTCACATGAAAAGGAACGTTGGAACGCATTAGTGTCACGTCAACGTTCTCCCGCCATTTTAACTATAACCTTTGGACCACACACTGCTCCTTTTTCCTCCATGGATGATTGGAGGTCCCCAAAGATCAATGGGCTTTAGTTGAGCACGTTTAGGCTTTGCTGGTGATGAACATCTATTATGCTTGACTCAGCCACTGATCATAGTGGCTGGATTTTCTTGGAATTTGGCCTTTGCGTTCGTCATTCTTTACGTATAGAACACTTATCAAAGGAGGGAATGTTTTCCATATGTATGAAATAGATCTTGTGTTGTAATAGAGGCGAGACAGGGCAGGGAAATAATACGTTTGTCAGGGTCCGCAGAAATTTCTAAATTGTGTCTTGACACTTGAGACAAAAGAAGTTTTAAACGAATGCTACATAACTATGTAAATATGTGTGTAAGCAGGAAGGATGTTGAAAGCAATCTAGTGTGCGAAAATGCTTTGGGGGATTTTGCCAAAGGATCACTTACGCAGGGGTAGCAAAAATAAGGGAACATCATGATAAGTACCTTATCCTTATTGCAAAGCATACCCAGGACCATTTATCTTTGTTGCACAATGCTGAGAATGTGAAAGTGAAACAGTGTTTACTGGTCCCATAACAAATGGTTGTTCAACGACATCTGTTACTTCATTGATTGAAAAATCAGGATTAAACCAAATCTCTCTTCCCTACCGAAGATGAAAAAGATCACCTGTGTTGAGGGGTAATGGTTTGGCCAGAGTGTGTCACAGATTAAGTGCATTTAGTAATCCTCAATGGAGTTCTTTGGATTTACCTCACTCCATTAGCGTTACTTTAACCTGTCTAAACTCTCCTACCCTGCATGACCGACTATTGAACCCATAGTGTACTCTTTAGGTTTGCACCAGTCCATGCACACACACACACTTACTGGGCCAAACACAGACTTGGATCACTAAATGGGCCAGATGTTGTTTAAATGAAAACATGGGAGTGTGGAAGAACATTGTGATGTAAGATAAGATTGCAGTTATGCTATGTCACAGTATATTAAAGAAACAATTAACGAATGAAAAATGGTGTGTCAAATCAATCATTACATTTTGCCTGCATGCCTGATATCTGCAATCTTGAATGTGCTTGCAATTTAAAGTGCTATTACATTCTGTAATGATGTCACTATACATGAATAGTATTAAAAACGGTCGATTAAATTAAATAGTCTACTTATTGCGGGAATATGTTTGCCTTCAATCATAGGAATTTTAGGATAAAATTGGCTAATTTGTTAGTGTTGAAGACTATGAAAAGCTAAAAGTCGAATCAACATGTGGGTTTTATCATGGATTGTAAATACTCTTCCTCCCAGAGGCTGTATCCAACACTAAGGGTGTTTGACAGGGACCGTGTTAACTGTGCTCTAGCTGGCAGAGTTAGCATAGCTTAAGCAAACACAGCCCAATGAAGCATTGTGGCCAGTGTACAGCAGACAAACCACTCACTGTTGGCAGTGCCAAAAAGCCAGGCGCTAATCTCGGCTGGATCCCCAGGCTTCATCCATTACCATAGGTCCCTGGTCCTGTGTTCTCACAGAGGCTTAAGAGAAGTACACCATTGTTTCTCTTTTAATAACGAGCCTTTTACAGCGCCTCCTAATTCCTTCCTGCTGCGCTTCCATGTGCTCGTCTCCTTGCTCCTCCCATTTCTCTGTTTATGCATTTCGTTTTCATGGGGACTGGTTTAAAATAAATCAGTAGTGAAACAAACTGAGGCCCCGCTTATGAAACAATTGATATCCAGTCGTCCTTAGGGCAGGCATTGTTTTGATGAAAGGTTGCAAATCTAAACAAATCGGATGTGGAAATCAATTGCTAACCTGTTTTCCTGTAGGTCAAGAGTTTGCGTCCCTTATTGGTATTTTACTCACCCATGATATTAAATTCGGCACATGCTCCACAAATATTCTAGTTCTAGATAGATGGGCTTATGAAACACCAAAAATGTTTTTTGCAAAATATAGCAGCCTGCTTTCAATGTGCATCACAGTGTGGTCTTTGGGGCCTGGACCAGAAGGCTTTTAACTGGGAGATGGGAGCTCTGTAAGCCATGGAAGGTGCAAGCCTACTGTACATTCCCATGGATTAGAAGAGTATTCCTGTCCTAGTGCATTAGAAGTGTATTATATAGATGATTGAGCACCGACTAATGCACCCGACTCTGAATGTCAGCATAATCTGTATTTTGTTGCCCAGAGTTTTGTTATGAGGATGTCATTATTAAAGGAAAGAACTGGAATGCTTTTATAATGTGATGGCACGGTTTAGATGGGCTAATGCCCTGAACAGATCACATTCTCTGCAAATGATTCTGAAGCTTTTTATAATTCAATTGACATAAAGAGTGTGTGTAAAACAGTCCCTAAAAAAGGCAAATATTATATTACATTACACATATATCACTGCTACACAGTGTGTCCCTGTGGGTGTCATGTACCAGAGTATACAACAAAAACATAATACATACAAAAAATAATATTCAGGATTATTAAAGACTTAGTGTTCTATATAGTTCGCTGGGAGAAACTATTATTATTTATTCCGAATAGGGAGGCCTTTAGTAATTTTGTTTTAGAGATTGTATTTGCTTTGGCGAAATATCCCTTTCTTCCTTTGTTTTGCTAGACGTGGGGCCCTTTTCCCTGGTGGAATAGGATTTTTCATCTGACGACTCTGGATCCTTTCCTGACTGGGAAGTGTGCAGTTGCCAAGCAGCGAGCTTGGTCAATCCCGGGCTGCTTTTGTCACCACAAAGAGTTATTGTCCCTGGAAGTGGGGCATTATTCTTTATTTGGACCGTGGCGCTCTCCAATTGTCATCTCCACGCTAATATATGGTTAATGTATCGATTGTGAGCTATGGGTCGTAAGCTTGGGCTGCAGAGGTGTGGTCTATATGAAATGTCAGAGCCTAGCACAAGCATTTCACATGCCTATCCCCTAGCTTAGAGTTCAGGCAGAAAGTGAAGAGTTTTGTTTTTGTCCTCAAGCGGTGGAAGTTTTTTTTGGTGAATGTCATAGTTGTATACAAGTCAAGACAAAGATGTTGAAAAAGTTTTATTTTGTGGAACATCCTACTATAAAGGTGTCTCTTGAACAGATTAATTATTGTTTACGTACCTCTTTCCACACATGCTGGTGATTGAAGCTGCAAGCATGGTGCAGCTATCAGTACCTTGTACCTTACTATACTCTTTCTATCGTAACACCTTCTACTATACGAAGATTACAATGAAGGAAAAGGAATTGTTCGATCTTGAGTTTTGCCCAGTCCCTATCCAAATGAAAGTGACACTAAAGTGAAACTTTCAAACAGAACTTTGAATATTTATTAGCATAACATAAGTTTTGCATCTGTCAACTATTTGACAGCCCACAATATACAGTTGTTGTTTTGTCAGATGCATAGTGTTTACTATAAACCTTTTTTGTCTTAACTATAGAAGTATAAAGTTTGTAAATAGATTATCATTTTGTTTTGTACTGTAAACTTGTTTGTGTAGTGTTTCTTTGGGTAACCTTTTTTGATTTCTTTGTAGGAAAGTAAGCATGGTGTCCAGTTATTTTCACATGGCTGCTTTGAATGGGATATCTTTGGTCTTTGACCTTTCACCCGGGTTTGAAAAATATTATGAAAAACACGCCCAGGCCCGCTCTTACAAATGTAAGAAGCACACCGTATCTATTGATTTACAACATTCAATATTCTGCTTCTTCATTTTGCTGACGGGAAAGGTTGTGTCAAATTATGTTAAACAAGACCGTAGCACAATTTTTTTTTTTGCAGGCCCTCAAGTGTTTGTGTTTTGGTTCATGCTTTTCTTTTTGGCGGATTAAACCAAATCCACCCTTCTCTAAATGCTCTATGCTTATCTTGTTTACACTGCAATGGATTGTAGCCACACAATGAAAGTAGAGAGAAAAAGGCAACTGTATTCTGTGTGTGTTTTTAAAACTAGCAGCGGGCCGACAAATCATCCTACGATTTAAATCTGCACACACGACAGTGAAAAAGTACATGACATGACAATAATTTATCAGACACTTTCATCCAAAGCAACTTAAAAGAAAATAGTCCCTCCATGTCCCAACAAGAGAAGGTAAAAAAAAGGCGAGTCGAGTAAATAAGATAAGTGCAGCCCCAACATTATCACCTAGATAAGAGCTAAGCAAGTGCTTCATTAAACACCAGGTTATCAAACAGGACCGTCACAAACCTCATATGAACAATTTCTTAGAATATACAAATAACTTACTACGTCAAATATAAGTGGAAGGCAAATGCGACATGTTACATTTCAGATTTGAAAGGGAGTCAAGGTCTGTCTGGGTGTAGGGTCTGAGCAACTGTTGGCTGAAGAATGCCGTTCCGGTCGTCGCCCGATCGGCTAGGACAAGTGACTTCAATTCGATGCCAAGCGTCTACCACCGTTCGTCAGTGCGGTGTGTGGAGCAGAGGAGTGGTGTGAGTGAACGGTAGAGGACTCAGAAATGTGAAGAGGAGAGGAAGGGTCCACTCGCTCAAACAGAATTGGCACAGTTGCCATACTTAATGCATTGTTTATGTTACCGTCGAATAGGGGCGAGTGTTCAGGGCCCGACATAATTCAATTCGATAGAACTCCCAAGAAAGGAGCATATAAGGAAAGCGTTGAGAGTCCTTTTGTTGTTTTTGTTCGTCACGACAGAGGCCACTGGTCGTTTTCCCGCCTGACAGGGACTCCTATGTCTACCTGGCCCCAGACAATGAGTCAGCGCAGACTGAAGGTGTGAGGTGCTTTTGCTGCCACCCCCGATGGTTTTCCTGGCGTGTTTCTTTAAGCTCAAATGACTGTGGGTCGTGTGGAGGTGCCCGAGTGTCGCACACTGGGGAAACTGTGGGAGGGCGTCACGTCAGGTGACATTTAGCGGCGGTAACGACTTCCTGCCCACAGTCTACTGTCTTATCTGGGCTTTCATCCCTCCTTTTATCCCCTTCTTGGGAAGCTGTCATGGGATGGAGTACATTAACGAGACCTGGCCACAGCCATGGTCGTTGTGTTTCTGTGGGATTTTACTAACCCGACACTATCTACTCTTTCGAAGCTCTTTCGCTAATTTTTTCTTCTTCTACACTTTCCTCTCAGGGTCTCAACCCGCACTATGAGGTATGTGTCAGAAGGGATACGTTTAGGCCTCACCTAAACACTTGCGTGCACACACACACACAAACACACACACACACACACACACACAAATAATTTAGTCCCTTTTGTCTTTGAGAGTGACCATCGGCTTGGGGTTTTGTGGCTTCATTTAGTGATAGGGATTGCTATGCCTCTCAAGACCCTTGAGTGTCCCACGTCTCATTGTCTAACCTCCCAATGAGACTGGGAAGTGGTAATGGAGCCGTGCATGTTAACATCCCCCATCTCCAACGACAAACGCCGCTGCGCTAATCGCTCCCCCCGAAAAGAACCGCAATGGTCACTGAGCCTCCATGGCCTGGGTTTAATGCCGTGGCCTATCTCACGTCTCGCTCATTGAAAACGCCTCACACAGATCGCAGGCTGCAACTGAGAACTAGGCTTAGGCGGGACCATGACCGTGTGTGTGGGGACTGTGTCCGTGTGAGTCCTCGAGCTTTCAGCTACACTGTGCGTGAAATTAGTCCAAGGCTTTTTTCGCATCACATAGCTTACCTGTTCATTACAAAGGGCTTTATTAGTAAGTGTTGCTTAACCTTATCTTATTGTTCTGTTATGGGGATGGATGGGTTTATGAGAATATTTTTTGTCCATTTCAGTGATGAAAACGTTTGCTTCAGCGAGTCATAAATATCTTTGGGGAATGCATGTTGCATGTGTTAGTTTAAGGCCACACACCCCTGGGGTTTTACCGGTCTAACAGACTGGAACGTTTGAAGTGGAATTTGAAAAAGTTTAAGATGACGCTTTTTTATTATTTTTTGGTGCTGTTTGTTTGCTAGTATTTAGTGTTTCTCTGTAGAGTTAGTGCTATTGTTATTGTGGAGTATTTAAAACACCACTGCTTTGCATGCTGGTATTTAGATGTATTTTCATCGCTAACGACGCAATATTCAAAGCTGTTTCTACCATTGGAGGACTACTTTATATTAGCCCATGGCACTCACACAGGGACACCAAGAAAGGTAAAACTTTGTTTATTTTTCAGCTTCACTACTTACAAACTTATCTAATTAATGGTGACTCTGGCATTCAGAACACACACACACATGCACACACACTCTCCCAATCTGTTTTTTAGAACAGTAGTCCCATTTATGGAAGCACTTTGGCCTTTCAAGACCAAGGAGTTGTTGCCGTAGCAATGACCCAACATCTCCATGACCCAGAGAATCTGACCCATGACTCAGAGAATCTCCCTATTGTCTTTCAAAGCCTAATAGGTCCGTTGGCTTTTTAGCCAAGCTGTTCACATTCAACATGTCTGCTACATCATTGGAGTTTAACAACCCTTTAATTGTGAGGCTTTCTTCTTTTTTTTTGGTGCACCGTCCAGAATTGTGGTCTTCATTAGGTCTGTTCCTTTTCAGTTGGCTTTTCTGAGCATGGTTCCGAACAGGGCTCCGTCCACGTTGGCCCCATAATTGCATTGTTCCGTTAAGAGGTCCAGCCCGCGGCCTGTTCCGTTCTAGCTCCAGCACCCAGGCTCATCCCTTCACTGACGCAAATGGACAACGGAGGCTTTGCTTTGTTCCTGATGAAATCACAGTCAGACTCCAGGCGTCGAACCTTTGGCCTTTACTCAATCTAGAAGGTTTTACTGAGGGATAGGTGCCATGGCAACGACCTGAACTCACTCTTGCTGGCTTCGGCACAATTTTGTCTGAATTCTTATTACATAGGACAATTCAGTCCATCTGAACTCGGACTGCTTTTAACTCTAGGCCCATCTGATGGGGTTTAGAGTCCATGGAGAAGTGTTCATATGCCCGCTATGGAATCAGGTTTTAGTCAGGTCCTGGTATCTCTTGAAAATGAGCAGCACCAGTAGCAAACGGGGTAGATTCGTTTAGATCACGCAGAGAGAGCGAGAGAGTGCGAGAAAGAGAGGGAGGGCAGGCGAGAAGACGGACTGAAAATATCAGAGCGTGTGGCTGTCTCGGATACCTCGATTTGAGCTGCCTTCCACCACCAGTTCTGTTGTAAGCCTCTGACATTTAAACACGATTCCCACCTGAGCTGCTACTGGGGAAGTCTCATAACCACGGGCTTCTCATTTCAGCTCACATATAACATGGTTTCACCTCAGCGTCTCGCGGAAAATCGATAGCATTTCAGACTCCCTGAGAATTACACTTGAGCTGTTTCGTTATATGCAGCCACGTATCAGTGAAGCATTTTTTCGTTTTGCGTCCCTCCCCAGACAGGACAAAAGATGGGGACGAAAAAAAAGTTGCTGCAAGTTCTTATTTAGTTTCTGTTATTGCCACCGATCATTGCACTTTATTCATGCCTAGGCTTATTTTACAGGCGGTTGCCAGTCCGGTTTTTTTCGTCCTTCGTGAATGTCCTATCACAATATCAGAATTTCCAGAGGAGAAAGATGGTGGGGGGTTCCGCTGTCGTCTGGTTCTACATCCTGGTTCTCGCTCTCCCACTTCCTCCCATTCCGTTGCATATCACACTTGGATATTGACTTGGTCATTCACCTGCCCCGCTAATGAAAGAATAATGTTGCGACGGCATGTTAGGGTCATGGTGCTTTTATGATCGGTGTTCGCCTCAGAGGGTTTCAATGGTAACACCGAATGCATGGTGGCCTGTAGTTTTGCCTCATTAGAAGGATTGAAGCGGACCCACTGGAGTAGCTTCTTGACAGGGTTAACCGATGCTAGCAATACCGCTGGTTCCAACCCCACGTCCTGCACTGGTTTGACATGTCTTCCTCCTCATCCGAGTCGAGTTTCCTGTGTGTAGCCTCAGCAGGCGATGAATTCACTGTGACACACCTCGAGATAGCGTTGCCTGCCCTTTCGTTTGAGAGGGAAAAAACCTATTGGCAGTCTTCGGTAAGGTTGTCTCTTTAACAGAGATATTGTCTAAATGTCAAGGTCTTCAAATCTCTGAAGAATACTATGCTGTAACATGGAGAAACCCCATAAAATGTAGATGGAACAGGGACACGCAGAGTTTTATATTTCAAGACACATTGCTTATTCAGCCATGGCTTATTCATGCTTTTTCATGCCATACTAATAGTCCTTCTCTCTTCTACCATTATGGAATCATCACAGCACAAAGGCCTAACTGTCAAGAAGGACGTTATCAGTCGGTTATTTTCTCACAGAGCCATAGGCTACAACTGTAGCCCCAATGCTAATGACTTGGGGTTCACAAGGCAGGGCCTCGGTCCAAAATCACAATTAGAATGGCTGCAGACAATTTAGCAATTATATTGCTTTTCTTTCCAATTGCCTTATTTTTTAAACCAAATAAATTGTTTTGATGGGATAACATATGATGCGATATGAAAAATATACATTGCAGTGTGTGTGTGTGTGTGTGTGTGTGTGTGTGTGGGGGGCTGGGAGTGTGGATGTGACTGTGTGTCTGAGTTTATCATACAACCACCAGGATTATTT
>JAVQJS010030578.1:0-10522 GCA_036024795.1 Galaxias rostratus
ACAGAGAAGCCGCCGCCGCACAGCTCGTCTCCCCGCCGCTCAGAGCTGCTGTGTGAGGCATCGCTCACACACCGAGGGACACGCCGACAAAGACACACACACACACGCACACACACACAAACAAACACACACACACACACACCCACACACACACACACACACACACACACACACACACACCACTCATATGTGACAGTTTAAATCAAACCTTTTGAAAGGGCAATCACACGTGTAGAAAAACAGCAAAAACGAGATGAAAAACCTCAACAATAAGTCAACTCTTACATCTTTCCCCCTGCGTCTGTGTGTGTATGTGTGTGTGCGTGTGTATGTGTGTGTGTGTGTGTGTGTGTGTGTGTGTGTGTGTGTGTGTGTGTGTGTGTGTGTGTGTTGTGTGTTGTGTGTGTTGGGAGTGTGTAAGCATGGATAGTATAATTGCTTACTTGTCAGCCAGACACTAGACTCGAGAGTTATCTGCCTGAACTTTAGCTGGAAGCTTCATTAGTTTTTTGTCTCATTGCTACATCCTTCAATGTCAAACAGGAAAACAGCACAGGATCACCTGTGGTTGTGCTTCATGAAGTCTCACAAACCGATGAGTGTGTGGGTGAGGGTTTTTAGGTTGGCCATTTAAGGGATGCACATATATAAATTGGTAAATATCCCTTGAATACGTGTTTGACTAAATACATTTTGTTGAGATTATTGACAACGATGTGTTCTCCAAAATCTATTGCAAGTCATTATAACACACAGTGTAATTGTTATTATAAATGTAGTCATACTTGCCATTCTGTGTGTGTTTGTTTGTGTGTATGTGTGTGTGTGTGCGCGCGTGCGTGCGCTCGCGCAAGTGTGCGCCTGTTGCATCAGTAGAACAGGGTATTAAGCCATTACCTTGGGGAGAACAACAGCAGTCGCCTCTGCTCCTCTGGGCCTGATGATGCAAAACCCTGTTAGCTTTACCTCAGTGTGGTAGTGGCAGTGTGTCTCGTAGGTGTTATTGGGCGAATAGGTTGAATGACCTCTTCAGGTTTTTCCTCTACATTTTTTTTCTGTGCCACCTCTAAGATGAGAGATTGTTTTGATGCCTAGTATACCCAGTTATATTGTGTGTATGCATGCATGCGTGTGTGTGTGTGTGTGTGTGTGTGTGTGTGTGTGTGTGTGTGTGTGTGTGTGTGCGGGTGTGGGGTTCTGTGTGTGTGGGTGTGTGTGTGTGAAGCACAATCTCCAGCCCGACTAGGCTGTTGGTCCGTTAGTCCGAGTCCAGTGTCGCTCCCGTCCTCCAGAGACCCACCAACTCTCACTCACACATACCAGGCTAATACCATCACTGTCAGAACATTTTAGCAAAGCCCCCAGCGGGGACACCTCAGTCACCCTTCACACGCCTGCCAAGCTACAAGCCTCTGTGTGTGTGCTGTGGGCTAAAAATCCAGCGGGAATTCGAGGCAGAGCCATGCGCCATTAGCATTCAGAGAGGAGGGGGAGAGCGGCCGCTACATCAAAGCAGCCCCTCCTGTCTGAGTGGGCGGCTGCGTCAGAGGGTGTGTATTTAGCTTGTGTTAGCGCTCACCTTGTCCCATTCAGGAACCCGGGGCAGGCCATTACCGCGGCGTCACATTACCTTTGCACTCTGGGGTTCATCCCCGATGTGGGATTGCAGACGCTCCTTGCAGTCCTGTGACCCGCGGCTTAGGCAGGTTTCCCATCAAACTCTTCCTGAACGGTGTGTCTGGGAACTAATCTGGGGACCACTTCAAAGGCTGAGGCTAATTTGAGTGGTTCCCTTACTTTGGGACCGCGAAGGGCAGAGTTTAGAGGGAGAGGGCTTTCGAGGGTGCCAGAGAACACCGTCTGCCTGCCACCGGTGGTCCCCATACTGCAGGAGGTTGAATAGAGTAGAGAGGGAGGGAGAGAAGGGATGAAACAGAGGGCCACGGTGAGTTGAGGAATACAGATTTGTGGATTCTTAGAATAACATGCAAACAAGGGAACATAGAGTTAGAGTGGGGTGCGCCGTGGTGGCATGGTGTGAGTGTTAGCATGCATGTGTGTCTGTGTGTGTGTGTGTGTGTGTGTGTGTGTGTGTGTGTGTGTGTCTATGTGTGTGTGCGTGTGTGTGTGTGTGTGTTTGTGTGTGTGTGTGTGTGTGTGTGTGTGTGTGTGTGTCTAGAACAGTGCCATAGGGAACATGGGGTTGAATCTAATTTCTCAATGCTTTGATCTTCAGTCAGGGTGAGAAGTTCTTAAGATTCCAGATGGAGTTTTGTGCGTGTGTTTGTGTGTGTGCGTACACACTAAAGTTTGTGTGTGGGGAGAGGATCTTGGAGGACAGAAAGTGTGTAGGCTGAGTATTGGACAGTAGACAGCGTGTGGGTATTTAGGTGTTGTTGGCATAGTGTGCGACGGGCGCAGTGGAAAGAGAGAGAGAAAGTGAGAGAGAGAGAAAGAGAGAGAAAGAGAGAGAGCGAGAGAGAGAGGGAGAGAGAGGGTGTGTGTGTGTTATAGAACAGCACACGACAACGCATTATATCATGAGCCTTACTAGAAGGAAAGAGTGGGCTTAAAAGTAAATGCATGAGTTAAATAAAACTGGGACAGTTTCTGTTTTGTGTCACTAGGATACAAGTGTGTGTGTGTATGTGTGTGTGTAACTGTGCATGTGTGTAATTGTGTGTGTGTGTCTGTGTGTGTGTGTGTGAGTGTGTGTGGTTACGTGCACGCGCTCGCAGCCCAGCGCTCTACTTCAAAGGCAGTGGTTCGGCTGGTAATGTGCTAACTAATTTATACGCTACGTATATTAAAAACCAGCCAGTGATGTGAGATCGAGAGGGAGAGCGATTTAAAGTGCTGCCTGCTCTTGCGAAAGTGCTATGACTGACACATATAGAAAATAGTAGTGAGATTTCGAGAACAAGAAAATAACAGAAACATTATCTGTAGGAGATGCTCTGTATAGTGACTTCTCTCATCAGCTTGATGCCTCAGATATTACTCAGGGAGCCGTATTACAGTGTGTTACAGTGGGGGCCCTCCATCCTCCCTATACGTTTGGGCTAACGAGGCCTAAGCGGCAGAAATATGAGCGAAAACCCGTGCTGAAGCAGACAGTCTGCTGCTGGAGGACTGCGTCTGCACAGCCGGAGAGATGTCAAAGATTTAAAGTAGTGATATTATTGAGTCTGACTCAGAATGGGAAGTGCAGGCCTGCCAAAAGTGCTTTCGTCTACCCAGCAGTAAAAAGCCACGGGTGAGGGGGGAAATTTGATAGTGAGGTTATTGCAGAGGATTTTAATGTACTTAAATTACGTGTTAACGCTATACTACTGCCTCTGTTCGGTGCAATTGAATTTAGTGCTGTCTATTTAATGTACTTCAGCTCAACACCCTTTTATTGGCTCGACATTTAGGGAGCACAACGCCAAAGCATAATCCGTACGGGGAACACAGTGAATTCCCAGAGGACAAGGAGCGCTCGCTGAGCCAGGCCTCCACGTCCATAGGCCTGCGCTATGGTTCCCGTCTGTCTGTGACATCAGTAAACGGTACAAAGGAAAAAAGCCAGTGGGAGCCCGTTGAGCTCAGTGAGGGACGGGCCGGAGAGGGTAACAGGGTGAGGCGGGTGAGGGGACATGGAGAAGGGTTAGGGAGAGGGGGACCGGAGAGATAGAGGAGAAGGATGATGTGGAGAGAAGGGTCGGGGAGAGAGGATGGGAGGCGCTAGGGGAGTAGAGAGGGGGAGAGAAAGAAACCTTCAATTCACGACAATTTCAGTCCTCAATCGTGGCAGTTGCTCCCTCTTCCTCCTCCACCTATTCTGCCTGTAAACTAGTCGTTACGGTTTCACGTAGGTTGGCGTTTTGCCGCTCTGGGCCGTTTCACCGCTCGTCCTCCTCAGTGCGGAGCAGCAGTCCATCACCGGCACTAAAAGGCAGAGGCGGGGGGTCAGCCCTCCGCCGTGGGAGGCCAAATATGTTTTGGTGCAGGAGCCTGGACCCAGTGGGCCGCGCGTCTACATCACTCACCCTGTCCCTCTGCCCGGCTGCTGGAGAACTGTTTGTCCTCCTCTCCGCCAATGCTGCCCTCTCCCACTGTACACACACCGGTGCCGGCACGCAATCGCCAGCGCACACACGCACACACACACGCACACACACACGCACGCACACACACACACACACACAGACTCACACATACACTTTGTTTGCTTTGAAAGCCGTGTATTTGCTCTGTGACGGAGGGCCGCTGTCACTCTCCCTCTCAGGGACTGAGAGAGCAGGACCATATATAATTCAACTAAAGCCCGCCTCGCTCACTCTCCCCTCTCGGTCTCGTTGCTTCACGTGATGACATGACATTAAAAACGTCCTTCACACTGTACTAGACACACAGGATTTGCCACAGGGGCCGTCGATTTAAAAGGAAGTTTTCCAGGAGACGGTGTCTTCAGGCTCGTGTGACCAGAGGAGAGCTGTGCGGTCGCTCCCCCTGCCATCGCCTCTTGTCTCCCCGCTGCTTCAATTAAGTGCATGGAAATGCCCCAAAGTAATGTTTCGGCCCCTGTGAATATAACTAATTGGACTAATGTCTATGTAGAGAAATTCCAGTGTAAATCTGCAGGACACTTCAACCAGTGGTCTCGTGGTTGGCCCAGTGTGGGCTAAAATCCTTTAGACAAGACAGCATAAATTAGTCTCAGAATTTCCAAGGGACTGGCGTAGCGGGTTAGTACCCCCAAAAACTCAAATGACCATTGTCCTGCCAGCCCATCTTCTTCATCACTTGGTCTCACTGTGACCCTTTCTTCTTCTCATTAATTTCCAATGCCACATTTAAAGCTATGAAGTACAGAGAAGTCAAGAATAGTCATTAACTGTGTGGGCATACTGCTATGGAGTAGAATTACTAGCTAGGGTTTTAATTAGGCTATACTGATATTGGGCCCACCATTTGCCATAGTATAGCTGTATGAAAAGGTATAGATAAAGTAATGCTTGGGATTGAAGATTGTGATGTATTTAATGAATGAGGGTATTTTTTGCACTCCATATCAGTATGTATGTTGTTTTGCTGGGCACATATACAGTAGAGTATGGTTTGAGGGGTTGGGTGACACTGTTCCATAACTAATAGCCACAGAAGCTGCAGGGGTCTACCGTCAAGGGCCGGTACATGGGGATGCATACTCCATCACACATAGCTGGTGGCAGGGCTGACCCCTGGACTGGTGGCATTTGTCTATGTCGATGATCGTGACGAGGGTCAGCAGAGCATGCCACCATCATCCCACAGAAATACATAACACACCCACGCATATTCACAGTGACTCATTTTAAAGGACAGCAAAAAGTCGCACCATGGTTCTTGATGGTTGAGTGCTAGCACACATTATTTCCGTCGCTGTTTATGTTTAGGATCATTGTGATGAAAAGCATCCAGCCATTTTCAATACACACACATCAACGCGCAGGCTGATGGAAAAGTACTGTAATGGTCCGGTTCAGAGGATTTTAGAATGCACTATAATAGAAAAAGATAGCGGTTTAGCCTGTTAGTATATTAACATTGAACCTTCAGAGCACCAGGCACACAATGGCTGCTGTGTTAGGATTCCATGGTCTTGATGGTTCTGTATAGCAAACCTTTTTGGATGGTGCAGCAAACATTGAAACGCGTTGGGAATTGAAGTCTTGAAGGCAATATTACAGTAGATTGTATGTACAATCATAGAAAATACTTACAAAATTTAAATGTTAAATGTTATATTACATTTTATATACAGACCCAGACATGCAAAGCAAAATGTTGCTCAAAAGTTTTTATTAGCCTTATTTAATGTGCACTTAATGTAGTGTGTGTAGTGTAATAATACTAATATTTCTGGTCACAAAACATCATACTATACCATTTTTGGTATTGAGGAATACATTTTTCCCCCCAAAACACAGATGTGGACTGGGTTTTCTAAATGTATAGTATAAAGTGATTGATTATGTATGTGCAATAATGCAATTAAAATCAAATTTAGAGTAATTTATTGCTATAATAATTAAATTTCTAAACTTGAATAAAACTAGTACAATGGCATAGCAATAGAATGGCCAAAATATTTCACTTTATTTATGGTAAAAATGTATGGTCCCAGTTGTTTGTATGTTGTGGCATTAACAGATCAGAGCCCAAACTGAGGCTAAAAATAGAAGTGTGTGGATAATGGAGTGAAGCTGTAGTGGGCCCCTTAAAGGGCATGAGCTGTTGATTTGACAAACACCTATACGACTAATGGTGGTCTCGGACAGTGATTTCTGTGGCCTTTTACAATTCAGTCCAATTGAAAAGCATCGAATTTACTTTTTGGAAATAGCACAACAACAGCAGTAAAAACTGTTAGTTCAACTAAATCACAGCCGTCACATGAAATTGACATTTTGGAGGCCTTTTCTCTCAACCTAATAAACAAAATATAGATTTTTTTTTTCATGATTGGGCAATTCTTTCAAGGACTATAATGTTACTTTACGCTGGTATCCAGATCCAGAAGCTTTTCGGTGAAGATTATTGTATGTTATCTGTGATAAGAAATATATGTTTCCCACTTCTAATGTCAGTTACCATGGTGTGAGCTTACTCTACAAGCCTTTCTACAAAACAAATGTCTGATGTTTTAAAAACAACTGTTGTTTGAAGACTAGCGCATTCAGATAGTTCTGATTCAGACTTAAAGAGAATTTAACGGTTTTAGAATGTAGAGCGCACAACAAGGGGACACTCTTTCAAGGTCTATTCTGTCCTCTGTTATTCTCTCTATCCCTCCATTCTGTCTCTCCCGTTCCTCCTCCTTTTCTCTTTCAGGGCTTAGCGGTTAATGCGCTGTGTCTGATCATCCGGGCTTTGGTAGGCCTCTCGCCATTCAGCGACATTTTCATGTCCAGGCCTTTACATTGTCTAATTCAAACGCTGCCTATAGACACCAACTGTGTAGCTGCAGTTTCCATGTTCCCACATGTGCTTCCTGTGATCGTACGCAGGCACTCGTTGCAGTTAATATACATAGTTAATGGTATGGGTACAGTGAGTAGTATAGTGTTTGTTTTGTGCTCCTCCATCCTTTTTATATCATTCATGTTGCATGTGCAGTGTATCTTGGTCATTTCAATAACTGCCGGAAGTTGTTTTAGAGGTTCCACGGGCTGCTGTGAGGCAATGAAAAATATGAAAGATTTGTCTGGGTCATAGCCAATGAAGAAGAATGAAACAGTGTTGGTCGAAGTGGGACATGGTTCTCCAGCTTGAGAGCCTACCACCCCCGGCTGTGCCTGAAATCAGAGGCCTAAGGGCTCAAAGCCGAGTCATACTAAGACGGACTAAAGCCGGTCACCCTGGAGTCTTGGGCAGGGCATGACAAGTCATTATGACTACGTTGGACTGACACAGAACTGCACCGGATGGCATTATGATATGTCCATAGAACTGCAAGACATAGATCTGTAGATACAATTCACATACCGGTGAGGAACTAACTAACTGAATGGCAAGCGGTTTTAGTGTGTGAACTACAAAATTTGGCAAGACTAATATAATTGATTTAAGCAGCTAATGTGAAATCCCCCAAAGTTGTCCATCATTTAAACGCCCTTCAAAATATTGCTGACCAATCTCTCACCTTTACAGTAGCCTTCATTTCTGCACATTCACCCAAGAGCCTACTTGTCAACCCTCACAGACACGGTTTTGGAGTTAACAACAGAAGAAATGCCCCCCCAGTCAGTGGTATTAGTGTGTTCATGGTGCAGAATGATAAACGCATACAGAGGGCCTACTCCCTATCTTCCTTTGCTCTAATTTCATCAGCACTTTAAATTATATACGTCCCACACATGGCACATTGTATACACACATATATATATAGAGAATGTGTGTGTGTGTGTGTGTGTGTGTGTGTGTGTGTGTGTGTGTGTGTGTGTGTGTGTGTGTGTGTGTGTGTGTGTGTGTGATGGCAATGTTTGGTGCTCATGGCAAAAGGATGGGGATCACAATGTTATGATAAAAATTTCCTTTTCGGCTTTTCAGTGAGCTTCCAAGGTCAAATTCAAACGCTGGCAGTCGTTTTTCAAACGAAAATAAAGGAGAGAGTACAGGATGGTTAATTTAAAAGGCTGCATAGGACATCAAAGATGACCTCTTTGCTGTCAGTGCTAGATTCTCTCAGAGTGAAAGAGTCGAGGCGTTGAGAGATAGAAAAGAGGGAAAACTGAGCTAGCTCTTCATTGTTATTTTGATTCTGTTACGCTATAGTGTTTTTTATGGTATCTCTACATATTTCTTTCAAACGGGAATACGAGCCGCAGTATCCAGTTGTGCAATGGCCCATTGAGTTTAGAATGTTTAATTGAAGAACAATGCATGAAGGATTTTTAATGGTCCCCACTCATTTCGTGCACAACACCAAACGATTTGCATTTGAGCAGAATAATACAGCACCTCCTAAAATGGAATCGGCCCACCATTCTATTCAGCTGTAATTGGTAGAACGTTTCCTTGTCTCTTTGTGTCCTTCCCTTGTCTCCTGTCGTCGTCTTCTTACCTTGGGTCCTTACCTTGTGTCCTCTCCAGGTCGACCTTTACCTCCCACACCTTCGTCCAGCCTTCTGCCTCCTGCTCCCCCTCCTCCTCCCTCCTCCACTTCCTCCTCTGCTGCCCCTCCTCACCCTGTCCCTCCACCCTTCCGGGAGTGCCAGGTGCCCCTTTTGGATAGTGGCTCTTCCCCTCACACCATGCTGGAACAGCCACACGACGACGAGTTCTCCCCCAACTCATACCTCCTCCGGGCCTGCGCCCCTCCGTCCCAGCCCCCTAACACTGCCGGTAAGAATCCTGGGAAAATGGCGGAGAAGCTACGCCTGTTATTTTCCCTGTACGGCGCCTCGACTTTCCTTCGTCACCGTACCGACGCAGACCTTTTTTTAAAAACAAAACAACTTTGTAAAGGAAATTGTTTATAATAATAAGAGGCTGTTTTACCATGGTTGTTTTGATAGACATACGCACAGGCCCAGTGCAATATAATACAAGATATGTAATATGCAAATGCACGGATTTCATACCACTGATGGCTTGAAAGGGTTAGAATGAAATACTCCACTTTATATTTTAGGAATGTAAAGATTAATTAATTTTATTAAAATTAAAATTATTTTTAATTAGACAAACTGACAAAGCCCCCATGTTTTGGGAGATTATGTTTTTACTGAATCTTAAATCTGTTACCTTAACAACAGCAACACAAAATATAGAAAAAGTACTAATAGGTAATACCTTGAATGAAGAAGATATTCAACATAGTTGATAGTCTTGAGTAGCTTTTGAATTGATCGTCATGTAATAGGGATTTCTTGAACAACATATTAATGAACTGATTAACAAAGCAAGGCTACAGATGAATATATCAAAACATTTTAGCTTTTTTTAAACAGGAATATTATATAATTACATTTAGGTGGAATAAATGTATTTATCTTTTAGGAAAGGTTTCCTATGTACAGTTTAACATTGTTATTTTAAATGACAGCAAAAAACCTCATATTTAAAAACAGACTTATTTAGTCAAATGCGGTTTGCTATCTAGAACTCTTTGGACTGCAATTTTCAAGCCACGGTCGATTTAAAATGTAATACGGTGCATTCCAAAAGGAAATTATCTGTAGAAATGATGCTTTATTTGAACCACTTATTTGATTTCCATAACAAGCGTGATGTCCATCCCGAATGCTGGCATGCATACAAGCTACAACATTCAGGCAAATTCCTGTGTCGCTCAGGGTAAGCTATTGTTGAAGACACAGTAGTTTACAGCTGTGTGATTCTAATCAGCCTGGTAGTGAGAGAGTTGCCACCATAGGCTGAGAGGCTTTACCCTGCAGGAGAGAGGGGCTGAGCCGGCCTGCTCTCAATGGGAGAGACGGGTGCTGCTCGGCTGCGCTCGGTGGGAGAGAGGGCTGGAAGGAAAGGATTTGAGTTGATTACCGGGGTGTCACGCTGAGGCGCGGCTTGGTGCAGGAGAGACTCCGAGAGGAAGGCATTGTCTATTGTCACCACCGCTCTCTTTCTATGTTTTCTTTTGTGCCTTATCGACTGTACATTTGACTCTGTTTGATTTCTCATTCTGTGTGTTTGCATCCTCCCCCTAGGATTTTTCTGGCTTTGAGCCGGGCATTGGGCCGCGTTCCCATTTGTTACTAAACTGAGCTGTTTCGATCAGGCTAAACCTAAGTAGACAATAAACTAGACTGCAGTACTGATGGGTATGGAACTCACATACAATTTATCGGTTTTATTAATTTCATGTGTTTGCTCAATTTTAGTTTATATTTAGGAAAACATCCTGAACGGATAGTTATATTTAATGGCAAAAATAAATACTGTGTTTTCCAAACGAACTTGTTAGGAATTAATTTTGTTCAAGAAAGTAAAAGGGATTTATTACACAATTTACAATGTAGAAAGTATACTTTCATGT
>JAVQJS010030590.1:0-18313 GCA_036024795.1 Galaxias rostratus
AGTTCTTAATCGTCCAGTCTCTTGCTGTATATATATATATATATATATATATATATATATATATATATATATGATCAAACTGCAAGATTATTAGGATGGCCATAGAGCAGTTTGTTGAGGATTTAAGTATATGAGAAAAAGTTTAAAGTTTCAAGGCACGGTTAACTAATGTATTCTGTGCTACTGAACACCATTGTGGCATAACACTGAAATCACCCAAATCAAAAGAACATTTGTGGTAATTAGAGCTGTAATTCAAGGAATTACTACATCGCCACACAGGCTTAAATAGTCGTGTTGGGAGAAACGCAAAGCACATTATTTTAATAGTGTAATATGCAAACTATGGGTCGTTCAATTACATGGCTTAACAACGCATAAATGATGCGAGTCTTGTTATTTGGACTGCAGGTCCACGGTAATTCATTCGAAGGGGGCAGTGTGCTTCCCTTTACAGTACAATTCTATGCTCCCAGAACCGCTGCCAAACTACATTTAAGGGAATAAAAATTAACGACGGAGAATCTGAGCGTTAAATTAACAGTAATTATATGACCCGCATGCTGTAAAGATTCAATTTTTAACGCTCTAATTAGGTAACTGTCTCCCCATACATCAGCTCACATCCCTCTGCGATTTTTGCACAAGAACCGGTTCATGTTAAAATGCTGTGGGGAGACATTATTAAATTTTACAAAGACACGGTTCATCTAATGAAAAATAAAACCAAAGTGTAGTTAGACTTGTTTTTTAAATATTCACTTGCTCCATGCACAGTCTATCGATTCACACAAATTTCGAAATGGATTGTTCTACATTTGTCATTGATGGGCAAACTGTAGTAGGTTATAGGCTACAATCTCACAGGAATACAAGTCAAATGTCTAGCCCTATAGAAAAAGATCCCAAAAATTCTAATAATTCTATTTAGAACATGGTTTTATAGCTTGAAAAAACAATAATTTAGGCATAATGAAAAAAGTTTGGAGATCAATATTAAATGAAAAACATTGCTAAATGTAGTTACTTTCTATGCACTAACAAACAAATCAAATGTTGGTTAGTCTTGTGTTTATCACATACCTATTATACTATTCATATTTTGCGCATCTGATTCAGGATAATATTTAGGTTCGCTGACTGTGAAAGTTTATATGACTAACCTACTGTGACATACCATAAGTGATAAAAAGTAGAACAACTTTTGGCAAAGTTATTTCTGTGTATTTTTAGGGCAGACACTCCCCTAAATATAAATACAATCATATATTTGACACACACACAGAGCTGTAATTTGTGTGTGTGTCAAAGGGTCGCTGCATGTCTGTGGGAATTAATACAGTTTGAGCGAGTGAAAGAGAGAATAGGACAAAAAAGAAAAGAGTAAAAGAGATGAGGCAAGAGAGAGAGAGGAAAGGAAGAAAAAGAGAGAGAGGGAGAGAGAGAGAGAGCGAGAAAGACAGAGGGAGAGAAAATAACAAAAAGGAAAAAGTAAGGGGAGAGAGTTAACGACAGAGGGAGAGAACATTTAATTGTGTGCATTGTCCGCGGGTCTTTTCTAAGTACGGCTCTCGAGGTACAGGGAGTAACCCCTCTACTGCTCTCTGTGATCTGAGCCAGCTCTCAAGCCCCTGTATTCCAATGCAATTAGGCCGCTCAAAGGCCTGCTTAAAGCTGCACCCCTCCAAAAGCAGAGCCTCAGTGGGTCCCCTCTATTGTGGTGGAAGGTGTATTCTGTCCCTCTTTGAGGGTGGATGAAGAGACCCCCCCAGTGAGCAGAAAAAGGGAGGATTACCTCTCAGTGAACAGCTCTGGGAGTCCACATATAGAGGCTGGAGTTTTGGACTAACAGCCCCAGCAAACACATTGGGGTTTGGTTGACATTCGGGCTCTGATAGCGTCCTGGGTTCCGTCGAACTCGATTCTTCCAGCACCAGATCAGTCACAAGGTATTCCAGTGCATCTATAGTTCATCATTCTCAACAAGTGGCACAATAGCTAGGCTAATAATATTGCCCATCATCCCTGCATACTAATCAGTTAATCTCAGCACAGTCCCTAAAAGAAAGCCTTGACGTAACCAGTGAGCTCCTGGCTGGCAGTCAACACGTCTCATTCCCTAGAAAGCATTTAATGCAGATTAACAACCTAACACCAGCCCTCCCACAAACAAAAACGCTGAAGACCATGACAAAAAAAAAGCAAAAAAAAAACAAAAAAAAAAAAACTGGCATGTAAACACCTGCAGTACTACTCAATGGCATCAACAGATTAACAAAGTAATCCACACAATGAAGTCTTTGATGCCCGCTTTGGCAGGCAGGAATGCCCGGCATAATGCACACTGTTATTTCATACCGTCCCAGCATGTGGAAACCTGGCAGACGCCAACTCCCTTTTGAAACGTTTTTTTTGTTGTTGTTGTTGGTCCGATTCCTTTTTGAAGCGTTTCCACACGCATCTGGCGTGCCTTCTTTTCCCGTTGTCACAGCATTGACCTGATAGCCGGGTGAACTGGCATGCCAGGAGAAGAGGGGCCTGGCATCGGCGCCACCTAGGCCCAAGATGGGCGTCTCAACTAGAGGGCAAGGAGCTCTCCCTTGCCCTTCCCCCCTTTTTTCCCCTCTGCAGAGAGAGAGAGAGAGAGAGAGAGAGAGAGACGGAGAGGTGTGTGTATGGGACGCGTGCATGCGTGCGTTTGTGTGTGAGATCTCACGGTCCCATCGCTCATGTGCTGCTCGATTAGCCCCGCGTGCCTCGTTCGTCAGACGCGGAGGCAGAGCAGATGGCTGGAGACGCACGGTGTTACCATGCCGCAGCATTATGTAAGGCTATTCTAATTGAAACATCAATATTGCCCTGCCAATACGGCACCGCTACTTCACACGAGCACAACTACTTATCTGCAGCGTTGTTGACTGTGCGGCGATATCTTGATAGAGGCGCAAAGAAGAGGCCTTCTGAAGATATGGAGCTGGGTTGCTGGACTCGAGTAGGCTTAACGCGGTGTTTACATCATCAGTGGAGTGGGGAGGTGCTTTGGGCAGGATGTGTAGATCAAACAGACAACCTTTTTTATTTACTCATAGGCATATCATGGGAAACATGCAGAGTGGCATGATAGCTTTTACGCCATCACTGAGTACACTGTCTTTATTTGGTATTTGTACATGATTTATAATGACGATTGTACCCAGGAGGAGGATAAAAGAAAACATTCTGTTCTGGTGCAATTTTAATGATTTTAAATAGAAGGTTGAAAGAACTCCCATAGCTATGCTCCGGATTTTGTAGTTATCTGAAATTCTGTCGGGGACAGGGAGAAATTAGGCAGCTAGAGTCTAATTTGTTGTTTGTCCAACTCAATGAGGAGTGACACAGTCAGCTAATGACAGCCTAATCTATTTCTTACGGCAGTGATGGGAAATCACTTCTCCATGAAATAAAATAAAAAATGAACCAACCCCCCCAAAAATCATCAAAACATTTATTTTATTGAACACAAAATTATTCTGAGTGCAAGCAGGAAGGAATGTTAAGAATATAGGAGTCACAAATGTAGTCTTTCTCAATGTGATTCGTGGATGCATGTGTGAGCATCCTGTTTCCGGAAATGAAATGATAAACATAGGATATGTTTCCACATTCTGACAAGAATAACAACTAATAACCAAGTGTGCCCTCAAAAAAAATCAATCGCTTTTGTGTTTTTGGTACAAAACAGACTAGAGGCTGTACTTGCACCATGCTTCAAATGAAGGACCGTTGTTTTAGCTGAAGCGTCACTGTTGTGTACCTTCTATCTGGCCTACCTTGTGGCCTCCCCTGCGCTTCTGTCGCTTATGCAACATGCTAGCTCTGAAGAGTCTCATCAGACCAGGCCCCTCTTGGATCCCCATGCTCCTGTCGTTGATGAGCTGCGGTGGCCAGGACTCAGTGGCTCCGCCCACAGGGTTGTGGAGCTTCCTGGTCTGGTATGGCCCCGCCCCATCAGTTGGTCTGGACTCCAGAGAGGACCCGAGCACGCCGTCTGTCAAACCTACCTGAAAGAGACCAACGTGGTAACAGAATGAACTATTGCACCACACAGACTGTCCTCAAGCTGAAACAAACAGTTGATCAGACCTCACACCTTCACATAGAAGACCCTTTGGGAACCCGAAAAAATGCACACACACACACCCACACACACACACACACACACACACACACACACACACACACACACACACACACACACACACAGACACACACACGCACACACAGACACACACGCACACACACACACACACACAGGCGAAAAGCGAGCTCCACGAAAGTCAAACACGTCCCCCCCCACTACCCTCTTGAGGTGGCCAGCTCACCGCGGGAGGAGGCCGGCGTGGGCTGGAAGCATCACGGAGCGTCCAGTTCCTCCCCAGTCGGTCCCGAAGAGTGTTCCACAGCTCCATCAGCGGGGCGCCAAGCTCCTCTCCGTCCGTGTCGTCCATGTCCAGAGAGGTGAAGCGCTGCGCCGGGAGGGGCCGCCGGGTGGAGCTCTGCGGGAGAAAAGAAAACCCAAAGCCCAAACAAAACGCGGACGGGATGCTGAATGTTTTCTCTTCCCACAAAAAAAAACACGAGCCGTTAGTCCAGACTCTGGAGACACCCTGAATCCGGAGAGACGGGGCTGGCAAGATGTCTTTCGGCGGTAGCTTGCTGGCTAACATGCAGCCGTGTTCAGAGGGTTGTGGAACAGCGCGCATTTACAGAGGGGCAGCTGTGAGGCAATACTGAGGGCTTACCACGCAACACCGATGAGGGAGCTCAGCTCTCGCACACTCCTACTGTACACACAGACGCACTCACTCTCTCTCTCACACACACACACACACACACACACACACACACACACACACACACACACACACACACACACACGCACACACATCTTTCAATTATCTCTCCCAGCGTTCATGGAAACAGAGGCACGGCGGGGAGCATGAACCACCAAACTATAAAAAGACACGGACCGAGACGCGAGGAGAAAACTCCTAACCCACAATAAATGGCGTCCCATAAAAGGGTTCTGGGTACGCAGTTTTAAAGCATAACAATCCAAAACAGTAGAGATAGCTAGACTTATTTCGTGTGAGGAGGGGGAAAAAACAAAACCACACTGTGAGGTGAAGCTCTTCCTTCATAACAACAGCTCCAGAATGATCGGTTGCCCACTAAACTTTAAACCTCTCCCTCTCTTCCCCCCTCTAAGTTATACATACATATACGGTCCAGGTGTATGTCTGTGTGATAAACATAAACTCTCTGTTTCTCTCCATCTCTCTCTCACACACACACACACACACACACACACACACACACACACACACACACACACACGCACGCACACACACACACTCGCACACACACACAGAAACCTTTCTATTCTGCAGTACCCTTTAACTCATCTCAACAGACACACACACACACGAGGCTTAGGCCTGCATATAGCGAGTTGCCTTGTCCCATGCAACAGTTGATCGTCCAGCTAAATATATATAATCTCACAACCACCCAGACCCACACCCACACCCACACCCACACACACACACACACACACACACAGTAATCCTAATGTTGTGGATGGGGTTTGGTTGACAGTGTCCCAGATGATGATGATGATGATGATGACTTTTTACATTGTGAACCCGTGCAGTGCCAGTTACAGTTACATAACAGTAAATCAAACAGCAGTATTCTCCTTCTCTGGTCAGCAGTCGTCCCTTTCTACACAATAACATATCGCTGATCACCCCCCCTTTCCAAACAATAACATGTCCCTGATCACCCCCCCTTTACAAAAAATAACATATCGCTGATCACCCCCCCTATCCAAACAATAACATATCGTTGATCATCCCCCTTTCCAAACAGTAACATATCCCTGATCATCCCCTCTTTCCAAACAATAACATATCGCTGATCATCACCTCTTTCCAAACAATAACATATCGCTGATCATCCCCTCTTTCCATCACCACAGACCATTCGTTGCTAAGGAAGTGCTGAACGGGCGGAGGTTTGAGTGACAGGCAGCGGGCGCTCAGCGTGGGCTAGCCTATCTATAAAGCACATCCCAGCCGACCCCAGACGGGTCTACAACACACACAGGAAAACGGAGACAAAGGGAGACATTTCTGCAAAACGACCCTCCAGTCCTTTCTGCTGTCATTGTGATACAGCATTGGAAGGCAGAGTGAAGGAAGAGAAGGAGGGAGTGACAGAGCTGAGTCAACGTGAACGTGAGACATGACTCTCCTGGGAGAAGCAAGTGGTCGACCAAAGAGCTTAGAGCCGGGGGTCTAAGATGACCGACAGGTGCTAGCAACTGTCGCCTCGGCAACCGCTCTCGCCTCGGCAACAACGCCCTCCTCGATGGCACGGTTGCAGAAAGCGCAGGAGGCCTCCGGAGAGAAGAAAGCTGTGGCTGTCCCGTGACTTTGAAAACAACAACATCACGACCTCATTCCATCAGGTCTTCCTACACCCAGAGGGAGAGTCCGTCAGTCCAAGCACTGCCACAATTCATCACATAGTCCCAGGCCACCCTAAGGAGAGGTTTTAATAGCAACTCTTCAAAGCATAGCCGCGAGGGGTGCGGGGTTTATATTTCCAGAGAAGCACCGCTTGCCTTTCCAACAGAGGTGTGCGTTACAGTTAGCCGGCGTGCCAGGTAGCCCTGGGACAGTTAGCTGGCGTGCTAGGTAGCCGTGGGACAGTTAGCCAGCGTGCCATGTAGCCCTGGGACAGTTAGCCAGCGTGCCAGGTAGCCGTGGGACAGTTAGCCGGCGTGCCATGTAGCCCTGGGACAGTTAGCCGGCGTGCCATGTAGCCCTGGGACAGTTAGCCGGCGTGCCATGTAGCTCTCACTTCCAGGGGCTTTTCATTTTAAAGGGGGTGCGTCCCACTTTGCAACTTCTGGTGTAGAAGATAATAGGTTATAAACGGTTGCAAAGCCATTTTAGGCCACTGGGGGCACTATACAGCGTGTTACAGATCTATTGACATATTGAGCTTTAACTTACTCATGGTATTGCTCCCCTTTGCACTAGCTCTGGCAAGGAGGGGTCAAGGTTCGTTTGCAAAACAAACGCCCTGTGTGACATGCCCGTTGGACTGCCGTGACACTGACCCACTTTTCTGAAGCGCCAACAAGCCAAAGCAAGTCAGGCTAAGACGCTTACTCTATAGCAGACTGTAGAATCGCACGCTTAGATTGGACACCAATGAAAGCGTCTGAACAGATTTGCTATAACATGTTGTATTTTTATTATAGAGGTATTTAATCTGAGTGTTGTATTGAGATGGCAGCATGTAAGGTATCCTGAAGTGTTTTAAACTTTTAAACCTTGTACAGCGTCTTTGAGTGTTTTTAAAAGCGCTTTATAAATATAATGTATTATTATCATTATTATTAAGTGTCTGCTGGTAAAAAACCCTACAGGGAATACCTCAACTTGATATTCAACCTCTGGATTCACTCTACTTGTTGCAAGACTTACAGCATGCTTAAAATGACACTTAGAAAAAATTAGGAGCTGAAAGCCTGGAAACATCACAAAGGAACCACAGAATCTGCTTACCAGGGGTAAAACTACCAAATACACATAAGGGAACGACAGCTAGCGAAGCTGAAAGATAAAAACGATGAAAAGATTGCTTGCCGTTTCTTCAGAAAGGAAAAGGCATCAGTCATTAACAACTAGCAAACAATTTCCATGATATGTGAGCACTATAAAGTGTACGCTGACAAAGCTAGCTTTGTTTCCCCTAACGTGGGCATAGCCTGCAATCCCTAACTAAAGTAAGACTATCTTTTTCGCAGGGTGTGAGTGTGCTTTTCCATAAGTCACCTCTGTGAGGCCTGACTCAGCACCAACGGAATACGCCAACAGCCATGACCTCATTCCGACACGGATACAACATTTGAGAAAGGAAACATTGGTGGTTGGCGCCGGTTAGCTCCATGAATTCCTCAATAACAAGCCATTAGACAACATGAACCTTGATGTTTTACTGGCAGCGGGAGTCCGCAGAACTGACATTTCCTTTTAAGGTGGTACTAAAGACCAGGGGAAGGAGGGTAGAGAGAGAGGGAGGGAGGGGGGGGGGGTTGACCAGGCACAGACAGAATTAAGGATGTTCATGTGCTGTCAAACTGTGTTTTACAAGTTAATATCTTGTCAGTGCATTAGAAAAGCCTCATTTCATATTTCATGATGTTTTCAAATCCAATCAATACTTCTTCTTCTTCTTCTTTACATGTATCTGTACTTCCACCAGCGTTAGGCTCGTTACATGATGCTGCGTAACGCTTCCAGCCTCGACTACGATGTTGTGACCGTGACAACCCCAGACACGGCGGGACTTCCTCCCTTTCATCTGCCTGATTAAAGCCTTTCCCAACCAACGCCTGTGGCTTCAGCAGTCCTAGAAAAAGACAGGCGGCAACGCTCCGTTTCCTTCCTTCAGAGAGAGAGAGAGAGAGAGAGAGAGAGAGAGAGAGAGAGAGAGAGAGAGAGAGAGAGAGGGTGAGAGACAGAGAGAGAGAGAGAGAGAGAGAGAGAGAAAGGTGGGGTGTGTCAGGAGACATGACTCAGGTCATTTCCCTGTCCTGTGACGTTGCCCCCCCCCCCCTCCCTCTCTCTCCATCAGGTTGGCACTCCCTCAGGTAGCCTTAGCTCGCCGTACGGATCCGACAGTGATCCTATGAAAACCTAACGGAGTCATCCAGCAGGAAGGCCTCTAGTGAGAGGGAGAGCAGAGAGGCAGGGTCATAGTGAACTCTCTCCTGGCTCATCCAGCTGGCCGTTTGTGCCGAGTCAGCCGTCACGGACTCCCCCCCTCCTCGGCTACTACTTAAGCTCTGTGTCTCACGAGGGGAGGGGGGCGATAGTGATAACACTGCCCCGCAAAGATTACCAAACCCCCCCCACAACCACCACCACTCCCTCTCCCCCGGATCACAGTTTGAGTGTATCCATTCCAGACATCTCTGTTGACCAGGCAGCTCCAACCCCACCTACAACTATAAGCGACTCCGACTTCTACCCCCCCGTCCCTCGACCCCAGGCACTAGACTCCAGCCCCTGGGTAACAGTTGACTGAAAGAAACAAGCCTAAGAAAGCTGGGAATCAATCAAACCAATCAATAGTACAAATGGCTTGGATCGCTCTGCGGGAGAGGACGATGGGGGTTACAGTGAGTGTCTTTGTCCAGGGAAGTGTCTGTCAACACCAGGGCTTAGTTCTTCACAGCTTATTGCTTAGGTGCTGGTGACCCGTGTGTTCTCATCAGGGACAGATATCATTCTATAGTGTGCATAGCCCATCACTATCCAGGCCAGTAAAGACAATATGCACAACATGGAATAGCTAACAGCCTATATGTGTTTAGAATATATAGGCCTATAATCATGTTTATGTAATAACATGCTTTTGATAGCCTCAGTACAATTGTAACAATGATTGATTTGAAAGTCTCCAAAGAAACTAAAATATTTAACCAGAATCTATATTTCCCATTACTGATTTAACACCTATTAGAATATCGACAGACTACAAGATGGCAGGAACAACATCTAGCCAATTCCTCTCCCGTGTTTGATTGTGTATCTGCATTTAAAGCTTTGCGAGACTCTTGGTGCAAGAACACCGTGTGCACGGCAAACCACAACGTCTCTCACGAAACGGAACACAAAAATAAACTCAACATGAATGAGAACGGGACAAAAAGTTCGGCAGAAACTAGAGGTTTAGCGACGGCAACCAACGCAATGTTAACACACTGCATCGTTTCTCAGTAGCCATGTTTCCCTCTCAATTTATCAGTAAAGCTTAATGACATCAAGTAGCAATCGCGTAGTTTACGTCAATAAAGTACAAAGTCATTTGTTAAGGAAGGTATCTCCCGCAACTGACCACATTTTATAATGATATTTACAAAGTAGTTTACTACAATCAGAAAACGTATCCTCTGTACGTGCAAGGCAGATCAAGATGGTGCAAGCAAAGTTGGGCTTTGAATGAGTCAAACGTAGGCCTACGTGGAGGTATGTTAGATAATGCTGTTGACAGTAAGAATGCTCAAACCGACTGCAATGTACAAAAGCATTAACCAAAATATATAAGGTTTAAAACAGATAAAATATATCATTGAGTATCCACATACAACTCTAATGCACTTGACACGAGCCAATGATACATGCGGTTCAATTGTATTCCAATTACTAACGTTAGACAGTTTACGAGACACAATATATTGACAGTGCTAACCTTTGCAGATATGTAATTACAATATCCAGAAATGCCAAATTGTTCTGAAATTCATAAAACATGTAACGTTGCGTTAGCCTGTCTATAAAAACCATTAAGGCGTGACATTCCAAAACGTGCAGAACAAATGTGAACGTTACAAGATCCTAGAAAATGGACACTGATCGCAAGCGATCGGCTAAATTGCCACAACAATCTCACCTTAAAATCCATGTTCTGTATCCAGACATTTCAAATCCACGTTATGTTTTGTTAATCCACCCAAACATTTTTTTCGTTACGTATCCACCGAAATCAAATTAAGTAAGCAAAGCTTGTTAAGACATCCACAGCTACTCAGCAAGGCGCAACTTGAAACTGACAGAGGAGCAGGTCGAACACATCGAGAGGGGAGTTTACAAATGTGCACAGATAAGAGCACATTTCAAACATTTACAAAATGCCTTTCTTGAATCAATCTTAAAAAAAGTCAATGTAATGATAAACTGTTATTAATTTGGGAATCAATAACAGTTTATTTAGCGACAAAAGTAGAAATATTTAAGGAACTATATTATGAAACCCCCACTGCTCTTCAGAGTGAGCCAGCACGTTTCAACTCCGTTTAATCCGATTGGTTTTCGTCAAACGTGACGACGAAAAGGGGGCCGGCGTAAAGAACGCTGGAAGATGCCGCAGCAACCTTGTGTAATTTTCTGCCTTGGCTCTGTGACATAAGTGTGAGCCTCAGAAAAAAAAGCCTTTAGGCCATTAAGTGTGTGGGCTATTTGCATGCATCTGTGTGTGTGTGTGTGTGTGTGTGTGTGTGTGTGTGCGTGTGTGTGCGTGTGTGTGTGTGTGTGTGCGTGTGTGTGAGCGCGTGCGTGCGTGTTAACATATCTTGAATGTTGCATATAATGTAAATAAACAGGAATGGATAAAAACACGTTTAGAATGTCAAGACGCGCTTCACTAAATTGGCATTGTGAACTCTCAGTGTGAAAGGTGTGGTGCCTTTTCAAATTAGATTGCATCGTGGGACAATTATACCCTTCCTTTCTTAAATATTCTTATGACAAGACATCACATGAAAAAATAAAACAGCGCCTCTTTATGAATGCTACAGACTGTGTGGGCGAAAATAGACACGGCCACCGTCACCCTGTTGTTCTTTCTGAGTCAACGTTCCCATGACTCCATCGAGCCTTTCCAGAACAAACACTTCCAGGCGTCCTGTCCTTTACATAGAGATCGCAAAAACATATAATCTCTGGTCCAAAGCAACGTGAAAACACATCGAGCAACATTACTTCAGCAGCAACGAGGACCTCAATAAACATATAAACGAACGATCGTTATTAACCATAAATGTATCCTCGATTCACCTAACGAGCGTAAAATGTCAAAGCAATCACGTGTGCCCAGCCAGTCAAAAGGTCAACGGCACCGAGACTCATAATAAAAAAAAAACGGCCCGCGGTTATTGCATTGTGCTACAAGACACAACATGAGAGGGTACAGCTGTGGGATTGTGATTAGGCTACTCGAGATAAAAGGCGAGATAAGCGTCTATTTAGGACGGAGGCTATCGCTTCGGTTTTCGTAAGAGTGTCCGGGGTGATTCTGTGCAGCTGTGATCTCCCTAAAGTGAAGTGTGTTGTGTGCTGTGCTGGCTCGAGGAGCCAGTCCCCACTTCAGTTACCCCCCCCCCCACCCCCACCACCACCACCACCAGCACCACCACCACCACCACCACCACCAGCACCACCACCAACCAGCCTCCACCACCACAGCCATCACCACCTCAACTTAAATAGAACAAAAGTTGCAAAGCTTAGGCAAACAGAAGAAACCTCACTTAATTCCTCTCCATATATCCTAGCACCATTGTCCAGAAAGTACTCAAGATGAGAGTCAGGACAGCAACAGCAACAATTATTACGCTTTCATGACAGATTCTGAGATTACTGGCCTGCCCTGGTTTCAAGGAGCAACCAATTGAGCCGTGTTGAGAGACCTGTGTTGCTTATTAAAAAGGAGCCTTTCTGAGAGACCTGTATTGCTGTTTAAAAGGGAGCCTTTCTGAGAGACCTGTATTACTTTTTAAACAGGAGAACCATGACCATGACCATGACCATCTATTGATCTTGTCAATAGAAGGGAAATGTTTCTACCAAATTGGACGTCCCTCGGGACCAGGATGACCCAGTTGAATTTCCACGGCGGTGCTAGTTGATCTGGCAGTTCCAGATCCAGAAATAGTCCAAAAATATAACCCCCCCCACACACACACACAAAGAGGAATGAGCTTGCTGACACTCAGAACAGTTAATTCGTTCCTATCAGAACGGCTTTCCCAACATTAGGTGACATTCTAATGAAAGGGGTCCTAAATGGATCTAAGTCAACACCCCGCCTTTTTCCACCTGCCTCTTCTGCAGCTTTGTCACCGGCAAAGGACCACAGAGTGTACCACAGTCTGACTGCCATGTGCAGACAAAGGAAAGTGTCCCTTCAAGGTAGGACAGGACAGGGCTGCCCACATTCCCCACCTAACAAAGGAATCCGTCACCATGATGTCACCCCGCTGTCAGGTTCAAACACGGACCTGCCGTATCACATGCACCTGGCAGCCTGTGACGCCGGAACGCCGGGAATGTGCCCGTGCGCCGTGAGGAACACACGCCCCGCCAAAATGGCCCGGCTGTTGATGTTGCAGGAGGAAGAAGGCACAGGGTGAACTGAACAGAGGGTACTTACTGATAGGATGACCACAGCCGTCCTCTCCGTTGGTTGAAACAGTGTGGTTTGCTTTTTCCGTCTCTTTCCTGCCTCCCACTCTTTCTCTCTCTCTCTCTCTCGCTCTCTCTCTCTCTCTCTCTCTCTCTCTCTCTCTCTCTCTCTGTCTCTCTCTCTCTCTCTCTGTCTTCTCTCTCTCTCTCTCTGTCTTCTGTCTTTCTCTCTCTCTCCCACTCTTTCTTTCTCTTCTTCTCTCTCTCTCCCTCTCTCTCTCTCTCTCTCTCTCTGTCTTTCTCTCTCTCTCCCACTCTTTCTTTCTCTCCTTCTCTCTCTCTCTCTCTGTCTTTCCCTCTCCGTCCTCTCCTCAGCTCTCCCCTCCTGTTCAAGATGCTGCCTGGACCAAAACATGTCGCCACGGCAACCGGGGGAAACCAGGGGGGAGAGGTTGTCACGTGATCGGCACTCCCCGCGATGCGATTGGACGCACACCGGGAAGTAAGCCCCCCCACCCTCCCTCTCTCTCTCAGCCCTTTTTTTCTAGAAATGATGTCACACGCCCACTGTCTCACAAAGAAGGAAGAGCTGCTCAGGCAGCAATGGGCTGTCTGCTCTGCACACACACGCACGCAGACGCGCAGGCACGCATACGCACATGCATCCACGCTCACACACACACACACACACACACACACACACACGCACACACACACACACACACACACACAATGGACGTCTTTAAGGAAGGCACAACAGCACAACAAAGGACAGCAGACAGTGCAAACCTGGACTTGACTTTACAGGCTGGCTTGGAGTCTGACTTAGTGACTGACTGACTGATTGACTGCCTTGATAGATGACTGATTGATTGACTTGTTGACCGACTGATTTTCTGATTGATTCACTGTCTTGTAGACGAACTGACAGACTGACTGACTGACTGACTGATTGTCTGACTGATTCACTGGCTTGTCGACGGACTGACTGACTGATTCCCTGGCTTGTTGGTGGGCAGGCTGGCAGACTGGAGTATTAATTCACTGAGTAAGGAACAAACCCACTGATCAGACTCCCAAGGCTTTCCCTGGTTCTATGACTAGAGCCCCACGCTGCCAAGCCGGCATGCCTGATATTCACAGCCCTCCAGGAGGCCTAGCATACCCAGTCAACAGCAGTAACAAGGCATAGCCCAGCTTCCATTAGTGGTATATGACCCTCTCACAACCCGAGCTATTTCTACCCACAGAAAAAAACATGGGCGGACACACTCACTCTGTGTAGTGTGTGTGTGTGTGTGTGTGTGTGTGTGTGTGTGTGTGTGTGTGTGTGTGTGCGTGCGCGCGCGCGTACGTAGCACTAAGTGTGAAGCAATGCAAACACTCTAGCAGAACGGACGTCATAGCGTGTGCTGGAATTATGAACAGTGCCAGTGCTAAGGATAAAGATAGGGCTGAATTCATAAAGTTCCATTGTGTCGTCCAAATAGCTTTGACAGGAAGTGGCAGACATTGAGAACCAAAATTGTTACAGGGGGTTAATTTGACCGCCACTGCTGTTCATGGCATACCACTGCAAGCCTGTTTGCTCCAGGTAGAAACAACATTGATTTCTCATGCCACGGCTGATAAGGAGAAAGTGGCCCTGATGGATTTCCTGAATCGGGAGCAAACGGTGCGTGAAAGGCACTCCACGGAGCGCTCCCAACACACAGCTGAACCACCTGTAACCTGTGAGTGCTGTGATGAGATTGTGGTAATGGCTGGCATGCGTTTGCATGTATTTCACAGAGAAAAAGAAAACACCAACTGTCTGCCATGGAGGTCTAATACAGGAGTGGCAATCACAGGGGATGGGTCAGTCAGGGGTTAGGTCTGTCTCTCTGACTATCGGAGGTAACGACAACATTTAAGACGGAGGTTAGGAGCAGTTCTCACTCCATTTGGCCTGGAGTAACTCTGCTGTCTCTTTGACTCTGTCCCTGGGAGGGATACCACAGGGACTAGTGGTCCAGGATCTCCCTCCTGTGCCCTGGAGGTCAAAGCAGCTCAGTGGGGTGGACACGATGGCCTACGATTGGCTCAGACACGATGGCCTACGATTGCCTCGGACACGATGGCCTATGATTGGCTCAGACACGATGGCTTGCGATTGTCTCAGACACGATGGCCTACGATTAGCTCTGACACGATGGCCGGCAATTGGCTCAGACACAATGGCCTGTGATTGGCTCAGACAGGATGGCCTGCGATTGGCTCAGACACGATAAACTACGATTGGCTCAGACACGATGGCCTACGATTGGCTCAGACACGATGGCCTGCAATTGGCACAGACACAATAAACTACAATTGGCTCAGACACAATGGCCTAGGATTGGCTCAGACACGATGGCAGACGATTGGCTCAGACACGATGGCCTACAATTGGCTCAGACACGATGGCAGACGATTGGCTCAGACACGATGGCCTACGATTGGCTCAGACACGATGGCCTACGATTGGCTCAGAAACTGTGGCCTGCGATTGGCTCAGCCCTCCAGCGAGCGGAGAGCGGCTGGAGAGAGATGAGAGCAGTGGATTGTGGGCCTCCATGGGTGAGGTCATCGCCTTGTCTTTGCCAGAGAATGGGCCCCCTCAACAAAAGCCTCTTCTCCTAAAGGGGCACATCCATTCAGCTTCCTATTAGAACAAATTGTCCAATTTCACAATAAGATTTGGAGTCTCGCTCCGTATGGGGAAGGATTCCCAGGAAATGGAAATGTTTGTCAGATGATAATGGAATCTCTTAAGGGACTTAACCCTACACAGACTTCCTCCACTGCCGCCTACATTGTAAACTCGGCGCTTCAAAGAATACCCTAACCAAACTTCCCTTGTCCCTCTGTTAGTAGACAATGAACAAGCTCTCTTCATGCACGTATGGGATCTATGTAAGTGAACGGCTTCTAACATTTGGCCTACGTCCTTCAACAATAATTTGACCAAACGCACTGGCTATTGTTTGATATGTGAATATTTTAGCATGATTTGTTTCTGAACCACAGAGACTATGTCATTTTTTTAAAGCTGCTATTGTAATTGTTCACAGTTCATGTTTGCAATACAATATAGTTACATTGAAATCATAATACACAAATCCTAGCCAATCAGAATAGGATCTGAATTAATACGCTCTACAGACATTTTCATACATAATGCAGCCATTTCACATCTAATGTAATGACACCATTGCATGTTGGAGCCATTGATCAAATATATCCTGATTATAAACAAAGCAACACATTCATATAAGGTTGACAGTCACTGGCAGTATAAAAATGATTACAAGTTTTTTACTCGCAGCATAAATGAAATGAAAAGTCAACATTGTTTTGATTGACTGTTTGTCAAAATGTAAAGAACAGGTTTCCCTCCTTTGAAAAGGAAACATATGAGTGGATGGCTTCAACTCTTTACTCTTTTCTTGTGTTTCCAGAGACAGAGATGGAAAGGGGAGCATGAGAGGGAAACCCACAACCGACTGTTAGCTTCCTCTGCAAAGAGACTGTTAGCTTCCTCTCTATATAGCCTGTTAGCTTACTGTCTATATGAACAGAGACTGTTAGCTTCCTCTTTATATAGACTGTTAGCTTCCACTCCATATGAACAGAGACTGTTAGCTCCCTCTCCATATGGACTGTTAGCTTCCTCTGCTTTGAGACTGTTAGCTTCCTCTCTATATAGCCTGTTAGCTTACTCTCTATAGAGACCGATAGCTTCCTCTCTAAATGAGCAGAGACTGTTAGCTTCCTCTCTAAATGAACAGAGACTGTTAGCTTCCTTTATGAACAGGTGCTGTTAGCTGCCTCTTTATAGAGATTGTTAGCTGCCGCTCTACAGAGACTTTTAGCTTCCTCTCTATATGAACAGAGACTGTTAGCTTCCTCTCTATAAAGACTGTTGGCTTCCTCTCTCTATATGAACAGAGACTGTTAGCTTCCTATATACAAACAGAGACTGTTAGCTTCCTTCCTCAGGTCAGCAGACACACTCTGTTCACTCAGATGTACCCTCAGTCTGCAGATTGAGCGTAAATGTCATGGAAATGTTTCATGGCTGAGCACGTATTTATTTTCTCATAGCGACACTGACATAATCCCTGGTTGGGAAGGATTTGGCTGCATGTGGTATAAACTAGAAGTTTAAGAATAAAGCTGGTTCTGAGCATGACACGGTTTACAGTTGGTTATGAAATATTAAAAGATTACAGTATACTTTACGTTCATATCCAACTCCCCTTTATAATACCATGATAAGATACAAGTCTGTATCAAATAGCCCGTGATCAGAGAGAACCCTGTAATCAACCCATTGACTGTGATCAACACACTGACTGTGATCAACACAGCAGGCAGCATAAGAAGACACCACACCGACTCCTCTCCCTGTTTAGACTCTGGGGCAGACTTAGGCTAGGCTAACCCAAGCTACAGGACACTCTGTGACCGGAGGCTATACAGTGGACAGACCAACGGATAACCTCCATAACAAAGTACTACAGCCAATGGAATCTCAGCTGCTTGGAGAGATTTTCTCCATCATTAAGCGCCATAATCTGTCCTGTAACTGGTGGCTGCCGCCGTCCGTCAAGGCCGATTGACATCCCGGTGCCCGCCCCCTTCCCGCCATAGCTACTAAAGCAGAGTGAGATGATGAGATTAGTGATTGTAATGTTGTAATAGACCTCCTTTATGGTTGGGTTGGCCATCAAGGGAGTGCCAGAGGTAGGGAAGGGGGGAGGAGAGGAGAGGGGGGAAGAGAAAGAGAGAGAAGGAAGGGGGGAGAGAGAAAGAGAGAGTCGGGTCGCTGCTGCAGAATAATGGCAAGCTGGGTCCAGAGGATCGGATTCAGTGGAGAGACTGGGGAAAACAGCATGACACACACACACACACACACACACACACACACACACACACACACATGCTCCACACAAAGCACACTTGGTTAGAACCATTAGCTCAGACAGTGTTTACTTACTCACTTCACAGGAAAGTTGTATTGTAAATATTTGAGTTATAGGGAGAGCAGTGGTTTGAGATGGAAACACGTCAATCAGTCAGACAGACACCTGTCGTCCTGACTGTGGCCTTTTATAGTCTGGCATTAGTGAGAGAGGTGGATAGACCCGCACACACACACACACACACACACACACACACACACACACACACACACACACACACACTCCTTGATTGCTCAAAGTGTTGTTTTCAGGGACGACAGTGGAGAATAAATTAAATGGGAT
>JAVQJS010030611.1:0-14058 GCA_036024795.1 Galaxias rostratus
AAAAACACTTTGAAGATACTTTGATGTAGCCCAGTACTGTCACCACATCCTTATTGATCCCTAGGCCAATATAGCGTTGCCTTTGCTTTCTACGGAGAATGAGTAGGAGAAGCCATCCAGAGCAGAGAGTGAGATGGCCTGGCCATGCTATTTCATCATCTCAATGGGAACCTGGAAGCTAAAAGATGGGATATTAATGACCTAACACTTGTCTGATGTTTTTTCCGGCTCCAAGGTGACAAATGGCTGCATGCAACTGTCTCCCCCTTCCGCCCTCTCTACCAGACATCGATCACCAGCTGGGTCACAGGCTTCCCACCCGGTTACATGCAAACACACACGATCACTTTCACACATACACAGTTTCTGTATGATGACATGTGTGTACACATGATAATGCATCTGTGGCATCTACAAATGTATACTTTGATTGAAAGGACAAATTTGGAGTTACTGTGCCATGTCTGTAGACTGCATCAGAATCTCGTTTTCTGACCACAGGCAGTTGATTCTCCAAGTCTGTCAACTCCTAGAACCCCATTAAAGAGAAACACATTTATCTCCGCTATATTACTGTTCGACCATCCTCTCGTGCCCGCTCTAATTCATACTCAACAGACTTGCAGGTAAGCATTTCTGACAGGGGGTCTGCACAAATGTTTTTTTTCACTTATCCCTTTTGTTCTGTTTTCTCCCTCTCACAAAATGGGCTAACTCAATTTCTGACCCCTCCAAGGAGTGCCGCGATAAAGCAATTAGTGTGCGATTCCGCATGGGTGGCCATCTTGACGACAAGATGCCGGCTGTCTGGATATTCAGCTGAAAAGAAAAGCAAGTATGAGTGTAAAAAAAGGTGGAGACAGGCCTCCAACTTGTCTCGTCGAGTTCTCTTTGATCGCTACAATTTCCTTCTGGGCTTAGTTCTTGAACTTTTGTTCTGACATTGCATCCTTTAATTCCAGTACACTTTCCATTCATTTCAGAGGATCATACTTCGGTCCTTCTTTCCAGGCAAAAATAAGCACTTATAGTTTCAGTCAGTGCCTACAGATGAAAGGAGGGGGGTTCAGGTGCATGTGTAGGATACTGTATAACACAGGGTTTGGCTAATGAGAAACGTGAAAACACTGATGGATATGATTTGTACACTAATCAACTAGAGAAAACCCATCTCTCTGCAGAACGAAGCAGATTAGCTTAGTTTACTGACGTTTACACATGCTTCCAGCAATCAATACATGTTTTTGAAAAATGAAAAAGGTTTTGAACAGGAATGATGTGCATACCGATGTATTTAGAAATGCCTGGGCACTGTAAATGTGTAAAATGTGTGTTGATGCAGTGCAATAAACGTCAACTACTTTCCTAATTATTCACTTGTATTATTACATATTATATTACATTGCAGTATATATAAAAAAAATCTGCAAAGGGTCATAGAAACACAAACTTTCCATGAATTTAAATTCCTAAATTAATAACTAAGTTGGCTTTGAATGCCTGAATCAACATTGTGTGAAAGATTAACAAAGTTAAAGTAGTTTTACTGTATGGCCATTTTTGCCATTTTCAAGTAACCTAATACTGATATCTTTGAAGTTGATATATCTTGAGAAGTTTGTAAATGTCAGTCTATTTTGAACAAAATAATTTAAAATATGCAAAGAAAATCTTGATCTGCTTGTCTTGATATGGATGCAACATTAAAGATGAAGGGCTCTGTCTGTATAGCAATTGCATGCTGCTTTTTTTTTTTTTTTTTTTTTTCGGTTTTCTCATTTTCTAGCTTTAAATAATATATAAAAGAATCGTGTTTTCTAGTTCAGAAATTCTAGCCTGGTTAAAGCCATCTCAGCTGTCTTTTTATGTCTGAACCAAGGTCACATCTTAGTACCAGTGTTTGACAGTTGTATTCTAATCAGAGTATTCTGCATCACTAATTGTACTGTATTTGTAAGATGCCTGATGCCTTTTCTTTCCATAATACAGTACAACTCTCCATCTACCGCCCAACTGGTTGCCTTTCATTAAAGCCCCTTAAAAAAATTACTGGAGTTAGGATTTTTTTTCTTACGGTATTTTGAAACTTTAAAAGAGAATAGTTGCATCCCTGGTCAAACAAAAGCAATTTTTTTTCAACATGACTGACCTTGCTGTTAAAGGAATATTTGATTTGGCAGAAATCATGAACCATAGCCTCCTCTTCACTTTGAGCAGGGCTTGGGGGCAGCGCCAGTGTTGATGTTCAGCACAGTAGAACAAAAAACATCCCTGTGGCTTGAGAGAGTACTGGCATTTGAGCTGTTAACGGCAAATCCTGCTGGCTGGGCACTATCTGTTTTGGCCCAGATGTAGGTCTCAGGGAAGTTGCCCCTAAGAGCGCCCTGAGCCCCGTTGTTTCCTCTTCCGGAATTCCACAGCTGGACAACATTCCATTTATGAACAAAATACTGCCTTCTTTAATCCACCAGCTAAGCGATGCATTACTTTACTTAAGGGAGTGGGGTGGCGTTATAATAATAATTCATCTTGATTGGCTTGCCCCTAGAATTCAAGCCTCAAAACGGTGTAATGGCTATGAAAAGATTTTCCTTAAACTTTAAGCCAAAAAATCTATGTTGATAAAATGTCTTTGCAATCAGCAACACAGTGAAACGTTAACTGGGTGCCAAACAAAAACCTTTAAATGAAAGGGAAAACTCCAAAAAAAAGTAAAGTGCAAAACCATTCAATTCACGACAGTTGTCATTAAAGATTTTGCCAAGAAACTTTGCAGTATTATAGGCATTCCCAAATCATTACAAACACATTCCATAAAGAACCTGCACCAAACGTTCAGCAAGGAAAACGATATTTTATAGATGTACTAAATCATCAATATCAAACACCTTTCAAAAAGTGTTGGCATTAAACGTTTAGCAGACACAAACTGTTGGATAAAGATATTACCTAAAGCATTGTGATCTAACACCTTCCAAAACTTGGTGCTGGAGGTAACACAGTGAAACTCTGTCGCTCATTGCCAAAACTAAATGTTTAACTAATTATCAGCTTTGTTACAGATGGTAGTTAGAACTATCTTGCAGCCAAACACAACCATGGTGCTCAAACAACACTAGTGAACTACTCCAGAGGATTCAATCTATAAACCGTGATGTTGCCTTTTTAAAATTTAACTGGGGAAAGATGTGCACAGTTATTAGTCAATAGACAACATTTTTAAAAGGCTGTGGAAAATGTTTGATTTGCTGTATTTGTGCATAGATTTACAGAATTCAATTGAAAAAGTTCATATATAAACTGAGATTTACTGTTTGGACCTAACCCTTTAAACGAGCAACATGTTTAATTAAAGATTTTAAAAAATAAAAAAATAATAATGTATAATTCTTAGTTATTGTATTTTTCTGTAAACACTTTGTCAAAATGTGTAAATATTATCATGTTATCATAAAATTATAATTTGGCAATAACTGGCCTGGATCTGGGTCTCACATATCCACCCTAATAAGTGTATTCTCCTTCAGTTGTCCCATCAACCTTCGCACTTGTAGTTTCCTAATATTGCAGGCAATGCAGCCTCACGATGCACTCAGCAGCAGGAAGGGGAAAGCGTATAACAGCAAAATGCGCCAGGCATGTCCAGAGCTTGAGCTGCATCAATGACAAATGTCTGATTAAGGCATACGATGTCATCCCTCCTGTCAAGAGGCACTCTGTTCTGACATCAGAGACAACATGGTAGGCAAACATAACAAGGTTAGGTTTTGGCTGCACAAGAATACAATAGTGCAGCTGCATCCCCTTTACGTAAGACCACTAAAGTAAAATAGTAACACATTACACATTAAGTCACATTAAACCTTCATAAAAATCCTATGCTCAAATTATTTTGATGTGTATTTTAGTAATTATTACATTTTCTTACAATTCCAAATGTAACATTAACAATAAACTACAACACTAACTGGTTTAGGAGAATACTTAAATACTACTGATATACGTTGTTAAAACCTTGTTAAAAACCCTGCAACAAGTCTATATTTCTTGAAAAAATAGCCAATGGGTAAATTTCCCAATATGGTTGGGTCTTGTTGTATAGATGACTTCCTGTTGAGCAGGCTGCTGTAAAACCGCCAGGAGTAGAGTAGGGGATTTACCTCACATAACAAGCAACATAACGCTAACAACTTGCTCCTCAAACACATCAAATTTCACCAGGATCAGTGCATCAACAGTCACTTTATATAATAATAATAATAACAATCATCATCATTCTCATAATCATAATTGTAATAACAACATTCCACAAAGTGCTCAACGTTGATAACTAAATAATGAACAATTACATCATTAGAGAGATGATTTTTTAGTAGATGGCAGATCTGGTGAAGTTTATAGTGGCTGTGATGACAGGTTGAAAACACTTATTTCTGAGATGCAATCTAGCAGAAACACCTTACAAGTTCAATAACTGCTCTCATTTCATTTTGACAAGACAGACGTTTAAAAAAGCAGACGTTTAAAAAAGACAGTTTCACTGAGACAAGAAACAACCAAGAGCTACAGCAAGGGATCATGAGTGAGCAGCTGAACACATGAGCAGGCACTAGACCAGCATGTTCCATGTAATTATCCTTGACATGGATGTAATTTCAATGTCTCTGAACAAGTGAAAGGTCTTTGTGCACCACCATGTTACGCCTTTCCTATGGGTATGGAGCCTGAAAATCAATGCTTGATATTGATCTTAGGAGCCAATTTTTTTTAATATGGGAGCCAAGATTCAGGATCCAAAAAATAAGTGGTTGGATTATATTGTTAGAAGTCACAAAAATATTATCTAAATCAGGTCTCTGTCTCTTAATGCATTATAAAATTTAAAAAGTCCAGAAATGTAAATGTAGCAACTATGACACAGTTAAAATCACAGGTCTATTTTATTATAAATCAATAATACAAGAAAGCATACCTAAGAAGTTATTGACAACATTCGTAAATTGATATACTCACTTCACTACATAAAAAAAAGAAAAATACTCCCAAAAAATACTTTTTGCCCATTCTAAATTACCTTCCTTGTAGCATCTTGCTATTACAAAAAAAATCTCCAAACTAATTTTAAAATGAATTATACAAATATAAAATTTCAACGTTGATCTTAGATTTGAAGAACAACTTTAACAAATGATGCAACCAAAATAGTGCATAAGCAGCTAGTAGTCCATCCATAAGCAATACCGCTTATCCTATGCAGGGCCACAGGGGACTGGAGCCTGTCCCAGTCGACCTTGGGTTTACTGGTCGTCAGTCTATCAGAGGGCCAACACACAGGGACAGACAACAACTCACACTCACACCTACGGACAATTTAGAGTCACCGATTTACCTGCATGCTTTTGGACTGTGGGAGGAGATATGCTAATACGGGGAGAACATGCAACTCCACATAGATAGACCCTTGGGTCAGGTGGGGATTGAACCAAGAATCTTCTTGCTGGGATGCAACAGTGCTAACTACCAAGCCACATGCTACTGCAGCTGGTAGCTGAATAGGATATTCTTCAGGGGTATGTTGAAAAGAACAGAACAGAAATCTGTGAATGATTCTTGATTTTTGTAATAAATCCTACAGGGCTAAACAAATGTAATCAACTAATCTAATCTGAAATGCATTAAATCTTGTCTCTGCCGTGAGATATCCTCTCTGTCTCTCGCTGAACAAGAGGAACCTGTGGGTTGATGACCTAGTCTAATTCATATATGAATCAATATTGTTGATGCAGAGTTCACTATGAGTGTAGGAGCTAATATGTATATAGGTATAGACTTAATAGTGTTAAGTATGCTTCAGTATTTTTGAGGGGTGTAAGAGATCATTTAAGCATGATGACATCAGTCGATGGCTACAGAAACAAATCTTCTCCAACTGCTTATTCACTAAACTAGATGGAGGAGACGGGTGGGGGGGTGAAATTCATCCAAATGCTTTGTTGGAATTTAAGTTTTCTAGAAAAGTCATTTACGGGTTGGATTCCTCTCTGATAAAATGCTTGAGTGATTCCAAGGGCACAGCATGGTTTTTTGACAACCTCTGAACTGCATCTAAAGGGGGTGTCTTGTGGTGCATTCCAGGAGTTGAGAACCATTACTTTGCCATTCAAGGCATGTGCCAAGGTCGGCTGGGATGGGTGATAAGGTTTTAGCGTCCAGTGACTCCTCCTCACCCCACCCTGGTCTATTGGCTATGTAAAACAGCCAGCCGGAGAATATTGACTCTGCTCAAGGCCCAGTGTTAGCGTTTCGAAATTGAATTTATGCTTGCCCAGCACTGCAAAAAGGAGAGGAGAGGAGACGTGTTTTTCGTTTCTATGCTGAGTTGAACTCCTTCATCCCATTTCATTGCCATGCCAAAATACTAACTGTGCTTGACCTTAGTCTGGAGTGCTTTGTTTTTCTGTTATTTGACACACTATTTGCATTTATTTATATAAGAAAAAAAAAAAAAAAAGTACTGCAGTGTATAGGTATTTTTTTTCTAGAAGCCTTTGTGTATGATCTGTCTTGTTAGTGCTTTCATCAGGTCAGACTTTTCATAAGCAACTATGTTGCGTTAAAGGCACACACCCATGAATGAAACAAGCTGGGTGAAAAATATATTCACATAATTCTATAGTCACAACCTTAATTTAACCTCTAGCTGACAAAATCATGGAGGAACAACAGTTCATCTGGAAAGCAGTCAGTCATTTCACACATGTTGTGTTCATCGGGTCTCATTTGGCTCGGTTACGAACCACGCACAGTGAAATTGTATATTTGCCATCTTTGTGTCAGGCAGAGAGAGCCCTGCAGCAGGCTGACATGCTTGGAATTTCGATTAAAGATTGGGGAAAAGGTACTATACTGAAAATCACTCTTCAGATGACCCAATTGCACATGGTGACTTTAACATTTGACTGGTTGACTCTGTCTCAGAGCAGCAGTCAAATACCGTATGTGGCAGCTGGATAAGACACCTTTAAGTGAAGGCAGTGCGAAGATGTCTCTTTTCAAAACGCTCAAACCTAAAATAATTTGGACTCGCTCAGGTCCAGTTCAGCAAAACTTGGCAAGGGTTCGTGTAGGCATCAGCCAGCTAAATGTTATCATTTGATAATTTAATAAACTTTTGGGAATATGGAAATAATTTTAGAAATGGTACATTTCACAAACACAAACATACACACACAGTCCCAGGTGAATAAAAACTGACGTTAACAGAACAGTCTCGTGGAGGACCAGTGCTGGCAGCATTTTCTTTGTGTTTGTAATTGCGATGAATGAGTAAGGTGTGATACATATTTGGCACGTCAACCGTAGGTTTTGTTAGTATAGAAGACATCTCATTACCAGTATGGATTGATTGAAAGAATAAATCTGTGTGTTCAGGGGCACTAACACCAACGTTCTTTATGTCACAAATAGTAAGCCACATTTAGAATAGACATGTGTAATGACCAGCCTTCGTGACGTTTCAAATAGCCCCATTGCAAATGAGTGGTCAGTTATTATGCCGCTTTTAAAGTCATTCAAATATGGCACCCATAGTTAAAATTGGTATCAATGCACTGATTGTAACAAACTTAAATTAAACTGAACTTTTAGGGAAGAGCTGTATTTAAAAGAGATACACCCATGAGTATTAATACATGTTTTAAAAGTATATTAAATATATTAAAGTATATTAAAAACAAGCAATCTGAGGTTTCTTATTATGACTGTTGGTAACAGATTAAAAATATGCTAAATATACATGGAATTATTTGTTTACACAAACCAACATTATGTGAAGTTCAAGGTTGCTTAGCAACAGCAAAATCTCAGCAAACATTTGAAACACTTTAGTTTGATGTACGTCAAAATGGAAATTATTGTGAAAAAGCCATTTCATGCGGTGTAGACCTTGGATAAACCCTAATGCAAACCGGATACTGCTCCTCTTTACAATTTATTCAATGCCAAGACTAACAATCAGCTTATGTAGAGGTAACATTGATACACAATACAAATGTGATTTGTATCAATTACAAATTACAAGTGTTTAACAAAACTTCTAATACTAGAAGCATCATGTCTTCAACCACACATTTCCAATTTTTGCAATCGGTGTGCTGAAGTAGTCAGGCCAAAGAGATGAATATAAGCCAGTTGTGAAAAACCTTCCAAAGAATTACATTGGTCACCTGGGTGACTAGTCACAATGTTGCAATACTGAGAAATGTGTCTGTGTACTATATAATACCATATTTGGTAGTCTTAATTTTTTTGCTGAAAGCAGTCACAGCAGAATGTTATACAACTTTTAAATCATAATGCAACTCTTGCAAACAGTGATACTTTGTAAGGGAAATGTTGGCATCCTCACATTTGTTCATGCTTAAGGTGTTGTTCCAATGTGGGGGGAAGGCTCAGAGCGAAGACTGGTGTTGTTAGTACAATGAGGATGGATAGCTGCTGAGCATCTCCACAGGACTGTCTTGAAGTGTCTGACTCCCTAAAGGAGAGGGGGACGACTGGATACCCCATAAAACTAATTCAGAGGTGAAAAGCCCTCTGACCTCACAATTAATTTAAGTTATACGGCCCACATAGGCATGGCGTAAATCGGGTTAACAAGGAGTGTTTTACCCAAAAAGAGCGTACAGCTTAGCCTCTTCTGGCAAAAGATGCACAGGCATTGGCGCTGTCAGCAGGATGTCTGCACTCCGACCCTTCCCTCACATTGAAACAACATCTCAAGCTTGAACATCCTTGAGACTGCCAACATTTCCCTTACAACCTCTCTTTAAATGGTCATTTCCAATTAACTTTCAACAAATTTACACATACTGCACATAACATTTTGATAAAGATTCAACGCTATTAATAAGAAGGGCTCGTGGGTTCTGTTTGAAGTAAATAAAAGAATCACTTTGCTGATTAGTAGTTTGTATCCTGCTACTTGTTTGACAATGCCTAGGTCTTGTTGTTTATTAAAGACGTTCCAACAGTAAGTGGTAATTTGTGCTCTGTAGAGGGACTCAAATTGAAATATATGCCTATGTAGAAATAAACTTGAACAGACAATGTTTCATTAAAAGCTTTCTAACCAACTACTAGCAGTACCCCTGTGTGGCTTAAAAGCCCAAGGACAATCTGCAGGGACACTAAATAATCAACCCAGGAGGGCAAGAAACTGAAAGTCTAAAATTAGATGAGGAGTTTCTGGCAAAAGTAGTTAGGGGCACTTTGTTTTTAGCCAGGGGTGAGAGAGACCCTGGGGGGTATTGAGTGAAGAGGGTAATGTAGGCCGTCAAGCAGGCAGGTGATGGCCATTAAAAACACAGGCCACACCACCGCCTGTCAAGTTATCTCCCACTCTCTTTCTGCATTGCTGGTGTGTGGGCAGACTAACAGACAGGCATGGAAACGGACAGCCAGGGCAGGTTTCTAGGGCTATCTGTGGATTCCACCTCATTACCCGCAAGGGTCTTTTCCTTAATTAGAGTCCCCGACACCGCCTGTCTCAGTGACATTTGTCTCGCCGCTGGTCTTTCCTGATTGGCTGCTAGACCCTGACTTGCCTGTTGTGTATTTTTAATACCCTACAAGGGCTGCAGTTGAGGATCCACAAAGGTGAAACCTGTTAGCACAGAGCTGCTTGGTTTTAAGTGGAATTGAGTGATGCAATTCATCTTAAGAAGGTCTTACGTGAATAAATGATCTTTTACTCTGATCAGAGAAAACCATAAAATCATTAAAGAAACGTCCCAACATCTCAAAATAGAAGCAGTCTTACACTTATTTTGAATCAGAAATCTTTTTCAAGTGGGTTTCCTCCACAATTGTATTTAGAAGTTAGATGGTGTGCTATTTATGCTTATTTCCATGTGTGACACATTGGTAACTCAGATTAACAAGGTGACGGGTACACGCTCATATGAGTATGGACAGAGAGTGTCTAGGGCAGAAGTACAGGACATGCTCCAGCTGCTGCTTAGTAATGGGCAGTCTGCACGGCCCTCTAAACTCACCCTATAAACACCTCTCCCACAAATGCAAGGTCACTTAACCAGGTAAATTAAACTTCCATTTGGAGCTTTTGATGGAGCACTCTTGTCGTTAACCTTCAAGAATAATGCGATTGTCATTCTCGTAATGGAACTACCCAATAGTGCCATAGAGAAGTTGGAGGGGAATTAAAGCCGCAGACTCCTGTAACACTTGTAATGTAAAGAGGAAGAATTGAATGCTTGGCCTTCTAATAAGTACATAACTTGTTGACTGTGAAAAAATGATTATCAATGATAACATATTGCTCTAAAAAGATTAATATATTACAAAGAGCATTCATTCCGATAATGCCGGAAGCCGGAAACCCATTTAACAAAATAATATTGTTTGTATTGGCCTGCATGCTTGATAAATCCATCACAAATTGGTCTAAAATATAAGGGTACTGTAAAATAAATTACAGTATGTAGTTCTCCATGGATTGAATTACACACTATGCTAACCAGGACAATATACCATGTGAGCTGTACTCATGCTATACTGTAGCTTTTATAATGATGTGCTTTTTAACACATACTGTTCTACTGACAAGGCTGGAGATGACTGGATTAAACAGCTTTGTCACTCGGCAGGAGGATGAACAATCCAATTACTTCTAGACATGAAAAGCAGATGAGAGGTATGTTTGCAAAAGTCAAAACTGTAGAGATTTTTCGTAATATAAATGCATAATAATAACACCTTAACAGGACATGGAGTTTGTTATGAGCACGAGAGCTGTACAATGTTCTATCTAATTGCACAAATTGGCATTTGAACAATTCTTGTGAAAATACAGTTATATGTCTATCTTGCCTCTCACCGATCAAGTCATTACCAATGTTTAAGACAATACCGAAGGAAAACCCAACCTTTTCACATGGTACCCTGATTGTTAAGGCATTTAGCAAAGTCATAGCATGAGCAAATTAAAGTGTGTAAGCACCACAAATAATCCATATGATTTCTTTTTAAATGGCACCTTTTCTTAGTCCTTAATTTCATGGATTATTTAAAGCTATTTCTCTCAGGTAATTTCCTGAAGACTTATACTTCTAAATGTTTCTGCTCCTTTATGTTGAAAAATCTCGATCCATGTTCAGTAATACAATTATTTGGGGTAAATTCCTGCAATTATTCAGGGTTTAGAAATGGTTGTTCACAACTTCCGAAGAAAAGCTATCAGCAATTTGTCTGACACAAGGTTCTTTCAGTTAATGTTCTGCAGTGCTGTTTTTCTATTTTGTTTGCCAAGAGTTGGTCTGAGATTTAGACAATCAATATGTTTCCAGAGGTTATCAAAGTTTGTCAGCAATGCATTATTAAAATGTAAAAATTGCTTTCTGATTAACCACATTTGGTAACGGTTCCATTATGATATCGTAATGTAAAATAGTCACGGTTATGTTATGTTAAATTATGACACTGAACTCCACTTTCAACTTTTTAGCGAAAATGTAAAGATTTGATAAATCCATTAGTTGAGGTGAATGCACTGTACACACAATGGAACAGAACTCTGTGAGGGAAGCAGCTTGCCTTGACAAGAAGGGACTGCACAGTAGGTGAAGTGGTTCATGAGGAGAACAAAAGATATGGCAACAGATTTGAGACCATGAAAACATTCCTGCAGAATCAATTAAAGAGTAAAAAGGAGCAGATGTGCATATACAGGCACAACATGGGGGTCATAATGAAGGAACCTTATTGAAAGTAAAAAGGTGCAGGATGTAATTTTTTGCAGTGTCCAGAGATACTTTATTGTCATTTCCAGTGATTTTTTCTATATGTATATATATATAAAGTTTAAAGCTACCAATATTTTTATTCAAGTGCAGATAACCTTACCCTAATTGTTTTATTTAAAACTACTGAACTATTCTCTCTACTGCAACCATGCCCTTAATGATTACAATGACAGATATAAATAAACCATAAAAACCTAAAGTAATAACTTAAAATGTGTAACTAAGCACATTCCTATGATTGCAAACAATAGCAGCACAGCCACCTGACCGGGCTAAATAAGGTGACAGTGGCATTATGCCTTGTGATGAACAAACAAATCAAATTAACACTATAAAAATGGCTTCAATTCTGTTCCTAAACATTATACAATTAACTACTCTAGTTTTACTCACATTAAGGTTTTTCTTCAAGAACCACACAAACTTTGTCAAAATGTATCATTCCTGTCTTTCTGCACATTCATCATTTTTTATCCGTAAACCGACCCCTGTAATCACCAAATAAGGATAAAGTAAGGATGATAATATAAAGGCACACAGAAACAAAGAAAGTGAAGTATTTCGCTTATAATCTTTTTTTATTTAATGCGTTTTTCAAGTGTCAAAGTAAGCATTTCAAAAGAAACTACTGACAGCACAAATGCATAATTTATGTTATGGATTTATGTTATGGATATGTTAAAAAAAAGAGGCAAATATAAAATACATGTATAATCCCTCCAACAACTAGAATCAACATTGTGTTCCATGAAAGATCTGGAGTGTAATTGCCGTTAGCCATTTTTTGCTTATATTGCTCTTCTTCAATGACCTGTTGCATGATTGAAGCCTCTGTGCTCCCAAAAAACACCATTCCGTCTCTGTGGCTCTAGTGAAGCAAAGTAAAAAATGTCTGCTTGCAAGTTGGGAGTTCAAAGTCAGTGCAGACTTGAGATTTTAATTTGCATTCATGCACCACGTTGAACGATTGGAAGGGACTTAAGTTCCCGAATCAAAGGTCAACATCTGGTCACGGCATGCTATATTCATGTTGGAATGGGTCTCTTGAGCCCACTAATAGGATAAAGCTGTGGACCTGCCAAAACCGTTTTCCGTTTGAGATGTGCTGTACCTTTCTGAGGGCATGTGGTGACAGGGGCAGCAAAGATGGACTGCTGAACATCTGTTTAGAGTGTGGCAACTCTCCCTCAACTCTCATGAATCCTGGAGTCAGTGGAGAGGATCCTCATCTTAAAAAGATCTACGCTAAAAGCCTCCTCTAGCTCTAACTAAGGGACAGAGAAGAAGACAGGTCCAAGACCCATGTCTTACCACCAGTAATTGTGGTTAGCTCATGTTCTCTTAAGAGACAACAAACTTGTCGAAAGAAGACAAAGGTCTGTGCTAAATATTCTTAAGATTGTAGTGTTTCTAATAATAATTTGTTTGACTTCATAAAGAGCTGATAATACTAATTTTATGTTGGCCGACCAATTGTGACACAATTGACGAATGTCCATTATTAAACCACTACAAACAGCACCACCTTCCCAGGAAAACGTATTCAGACCATTCACTTTTTGCTCTCTCTCCACAGTACCTTAGTCAATGTCACAGGCTGCCTAGTAAATACATGAAGTTAAATAAGCCACCAACATCGTCTTCACCTCTGTTTTATTTTCTCCTTGCTCCACGACAGTGCAGAGGGTTGAGGGGTTCCGTCTATGGTGCCTTTACACCAATTCACAGCTTCACCCTCACACACAGAATCTCCTTCTTTCCCGGATAGTTAGTTATTCCAGTCATAAATGACTGTCTTTGTCTCTCAAAAGTCCAATCAGTCTTCAATCCTTTTCCACTAGCACACGGTCCTTCTCTTTCCAGGGCATTATCTCAGACGGAGGGAAAGTCATCATTGTAACTTCACCACAGGGAGGTCTTTATAGCCCCTAGATGAATGGGCCCTTTTTAGTTGTCCATCTGAAACCAGTAACTCTTGAAGACAGGGAATTGACATGTGCTACATATGGTCTTTATAGTCATTGTACAAAGGTAGAACTGGTTATGTGTACATCATAACATCATCATAAATCATGGCACCTAAGAAAATGTACACTTAGCTTTGTCAAAAACAAAGGTAATTTTATTAATTCCTGTTGTATATATATATATATATACATATATACATATAAGTTTTTAATTTTACAGTTTATGTGTACAAATGGATCTCTCTCTCTCTCTCCCTCCCTCTCCCTCT